>JARHVA010009634.1:0-145000 GCA_037957365.1 Torreya grandis
TCCTATGGATCTCTATGTTGCCTCTCTATCACAAATCTTACCTACCCACAACTACCCATATGCCTAAGACTCTAATTTTCATCTCCTCATTATATCACCACAATAAATAATAATACCTCACTAAATGGATATAGATGGCACCCTTCATCCCCCCACTCTTGTAGCACCCTCACATGTATTTCCCAGTAAGTCAGAAACCACCAAATATACCACAAGGTGATATAAATTTGACCATTGATTATTTATGGTTTTCCATGATGTCCACACACATATAGTTCCTATGTAAGGCATCCATATAATTTGATCATGTTGTATGAACTCAAGTTACATCACATGTAGGACTATTTAACCAACATGGTCCTAAGCCCATATCCTCACATACAAGATATGTTCATCTATATTATAAGGTATTCCTAAGGATATGCACATTAAAACCTCTCATACGTATAAATAATAAAAATAATGATATGGATAATCATTTTTCTATCCCTTAAGGACCATTTTAAATAATATGGAATGATGCCCATGAAACTGGACTAGATAGAATGTTAGAAAAGAATAATTTTCATATATTTTAAATAAATAGAATTATGATTAAGGTAATTGTTATCACTTGAAATTGCACTCAATGAGGAGATTAAAATTATTTCCTCATTCAAGTGGCACAATGGAACCACCTCAGGGCCATGGGTCACCAAATGTGAGGTGGATCTCTAGATTAGGGGGCTAGTTCCCCTTGATGCATTACTATAACTCAATCCTACTACTAACACTTAGGGGAATGAAAAGGGATAAGAAATTTTTAAGGGAAATATATTCTATAGGAGGTTATATACCAAATATACTCTAATCACACCCTTTAACTTGCACTTGGAACCAAGGAGAAGTTTGTACATATACTTCATTCAATGACAATCCTCTCTCTCACATCAATGTTTCAAGCTGGGGTCTTGGAGATATCTTAGGCCAAGAATAATTATAAAATATGAATTCTAAGAAAAAATATTTAATATAATACTAATTACACTTATAATATCAACATTAGACCACTTCTTGTTGACCTATAAAAGAGAGATTACAAAACACAAGGTACTAGGAAGAATAACATGTGAAGGTAAACAAAGGCACACTTTCAAAAGACCAAAAACCATTGTGTACACTTAGTGAAATATTTAATGAGGGTAAAAAAAACTATATTTATTATCTCAAGTCAAAAATTTGGTAGGGATTTTCCATACCAAGGTGGAGAGATGAAATACAATGTCAAAAAGGCCATAATTTATAGCAATTATGTGAGTGAGAGAGAAAGGGAAGTTCAAGAGTCATTAAGACACTTGTAAAATAAGGAGGAGTTATGATAGTCATATAATCATGGAGAGATATTCCATGTAGGGAATACAAAGACAAATGTCCTTCAAACTCAACCAACTCCTCCACATGTGGCATAGATTCCCTTGTACATGCATAAGAAACTACCCTTCATGATTTGCCTTCCAAAACTACCTCCTCAACTACAGAGGGTCAGGTATGATGATGTATCTAAGTGGTATGGTTAATTAAAATCCCTCACATGCATTGGGGAGGTCCTAAATTACTCATGATATTCTATCTATGCAAAATCATTTTAGATAGTCCCAAATAGCTCATTCCTATGCACCTCTCATAGTTGGCACCCAAAAAATTTCCTAACCTGAAATATTATCCATGAAAAATGAGGGATAGAAACTTTTCAAGAGTTTACATATCATAATTTTTAAGAAAAATTCCTTAAAAGGCTTCCTAAATGGAGTTTCACCACTTTTCCTAATGTGTTCACTGCCCATTCACTATGAATGGATGAAATGAAAGAGATGGTAGGCACACTTAGGAATTTATATACCTCATAAAATGGACATGAGGACTTATAAAAATTACTAAAATATCTCCCAAAAGTGATTAGATCCTTTGAAAGTCTTCCAAACCTGTAAAACACATAATTTTATCACAATAAGCTCTTTTCAATACCATCTATATAGGTGTAGTAAAAAAAATTGGCATGGTACAGGTATTTATGGAATCATTTACATCTCCAAGTTGGTTTCATGGCATTTCCACTACATCTAGATGCTCTAATTTGCTTCTTTCCCCAATCGGTTCCTTATGGAGTGTTTACAAGGGTTTTTTAGTCACTTCTAGTCTTAATGTTTTTCTTAAAGAATAGACATTGAATTATATAAAAATTACATTGAGGTATTATTAGCGACCCTCCATAACCTCTCCAATCACCTCAAGGTCCCATGAAAAGTATCAGGGGAGATGTGAGTGTCCAAAGTTGGCCATTCGAGTCATTTTTTAGCATTTTGCAGGCCTGTGTGCACTTTAAGCCAAGAAATGGATTTTTGGTGATATTTTATTCAAACCATGAGTATATACACAATTTATTACTACTAAATGACATTTTACAACTAATACCAATATCCATTTATCCCCAAAATGATGATAGGCTACTTTTAGGTACTAGGCCTAGACTAAGTCTAATAGGTCTTACTTGCAACATAGGCCAACATGACTTGCTATTGGATTCCAATAATTTTTTATGGTTAAAAAAATATACTAACATCCCTTATACATTAATAATCAATTTATAATTCTCCACCAATTCCATGGATGAAAATTCCCTCTTCACCTAGCAATAGGTTTCACTATCCCTCATGGTGTTGACTGTAACCTTTGTTGCATAAGAGACCCTATTTGATTTTAAACCATATATTTTTGTTTTTTAGATTTAAATGGATATCATACATCTTCAAAAATCATCCTTAGGATTCCTCTTGACCTTTGGTCCATTTTTCTACTCCCTTAGCAAGAAAGTAGGTTTATGCAAGGAGAAAAGTACCCCTTGTTTGAGATAAAATAGGGGGAAGTTTCCCAGTTTATCTCATAATTTTTTTAAGGGTTTATTAAATTCATAATGATTATATAAAAAAAATATTATCCCATTACTCCATCATATGTTCTTCCATCTCTCTCAAATTCCAAAACTAGTTTGTGAAGGCAGACTATGCAGGGGATTTTAGCACATTGATTGAGTTTCCATCTTTATGTCACTCATGGATGTATGTTTTGAATAGGTAAGGGTATATTAAAGGTTTAAAAATAATTTTGGAGGTGTTTTAAGACTCATAACCACTCCTTACAACCTTTACTTACCTTGAAAAATCTAAGACACCCCTCATATGAAACTTGTTAGTCCACTATCTTGACCGAGACAATCATTTTAAGCCTCTACCTTTAGGTGATTGGAGCTTAGTTTAAGATTTAAGAACATTATAAAAAATAAATATGAATTTTTATAATATAATTTATGGTTTTCATCCACCATTTTTCCAAAGTTTAGCTCCATTCCTTGCACTAATGCACCTCTTATTCTTAAAGCTAGGTCCTCTACCTGATGACTGAGACCTAAGTTAGCCCTAACTGTTGGTTATTGTGGATTAATTAGGAATTATTAATGACATATTAGGATTTATTTAAATTCTAAAACATCCTTTTTACTCTTATAATTAATCCAAATCTTCCTCATACACTTCACTCTTCAAACAATCCTTGCTTTCCCAGGACTGTGTTGACTACCCTTAGGTGGATTGAGATACTTTTCCTATAGGTGAATATTGGTTCAT
The DNA here is from genome assembly GCA_037957365.1 of Torreya grandis. Classification (NCBI taxonomy): domain Eukaryota; kingdom Viridiplantae; phylum Streptophyta; class Pinopsida; order Cupressales; family Taxaceae; genus Torreya; species Torreya grandis. Next base: position 3,660 of record JARHVA010009634.1, read on the forward strand.
GGAGGCATTTAAATATGCATATTATACTTTAATAATAATTTCCTTGAATATTAACTTGTATTTTAGTTAGTTTGACTGTCTTTGAATGCTGAGCATGCACATGGAAATTTTGAACGCTGAGCGCACGCATGCGCGAGCGCGAGCTCATACCCTGAACCAGGTAGCCGTTGATCTGGCAAATGGTGTGGCTGAGGTCTTTGCTGAGTGCATGCTTCCACTTGGGAATGAGGAATGAATCTAGATCGTCCACTCTATTACAGAAGGGGGTTCATCTCTAGGTATGAAAATAACAAAAGGATCCCCTATTTCTGGTTCTGTCCAAGAGGATCAAAGGGAAGATCTTATGCAGATGTGGCTGCTTTTGAAGCTGAAATACAAGATGTGAAACATCAAGCTTCTGCTAGGAGATACTACATTTCACCAGTACGTGTTTTAAATCCTATCAGGGTTAATCTAGATCCTAAAACTATTGAAGCAATCTTTAATTGGGTAGATTATTTTTCAAAGTATGGGGCTATTTGTAGATTTCGTGGCTGTTGGCCTTCTCTAGCTGATCTACATGGCTAGATCTCCAATACCTGGCTGCCACTGATTGATGGAGATGTTGAAATATACCCTTGTGTTAAAGGTTTTTTTATAGCTTTATTCCAAATCCCTAAGGACAGGAAGACTATTCTATCCAACAGTAATCTTTTATTGCAGGGTAAATACCCTCTTATGGCTAAATAGTGGCATAAGGATTTCAACCCTCTCATGGAGACCTTCAATAAGATCCCTGTCTGGGTTCGGCTCCCTAATTTACCAATACATTTATGGTAAGAAGAGGTGTTTAAAACCATAGGTAATGCTATAGGGGAGTTTTTATTTGAGGATGATGAAACTAAGAGGATTTACCGCTCAACTTGTGCTTGCCTTATGGTTGAGGTGGATGTTTCTAAGGGCCATCCTGAGGTGATTTGTCTGGATTCCCCAAGGGGTTCTTGGATGCAAATGTTAGATTTTGAAGGTTTACCTTTTTGATGTAGAAAGTGTCACCAGACGGGGCACGTTGCAGCCCGATGTACTGCAAGGAAATCCAAACCCAGAAGCTCACCTTCTTGGTGGTCTGAAGCTGATCATGAACACTATTTTGCTAAACAACCTGATGAAGATTCGACTAATTCAGAGAATGAGAATGAAAAGAGTATCCATTCTGAATCGATGGAGCAGGTGACTCCACTGGAGACTGATCCTGTTGAAGGTACTGCGGAGATTGGATTATGTGATCTCTCTGAACTGACTACTGAGGAGGTGGCGGTTCCTCCTCCTTTTTTGAAGGTTTCTCCTAGGAACCAGAAGTTGGCTAGTTCTCATAAGGATTTTGCTGAGGCTTCGATGCCCCCTGGACTTTATGGATCATGGCCTTCTGAGGACTAGGTTGATGAGGCAGCTAAGGTAGAGGATGGTTGGACTACAGTAAAGAGGAAGAAGTCTAAGCCTTTGGTCCCCCCTCTAGATATGAAACTTTGGTCTTGTAAAAAATAATTTTATTGTTTGTCCAGCACTAGTCTGCTGTTTTCAGATTCCTGGTTAATTTGGTCTTGCTTATGCAGGTTCTAGGCTATTTTGTATTCTGGAAGTGCTTAAGGTTTATCTCTCTTCTGATGTAAAGGGTTTCGGGGCCCCTTCAAAACTTGTTTTTACCTTAATCTAGAACTTGTATTTTTTTGACCCATATAATTATATTATAGTCACTAGGTCACCTATAATTCACCTTCGCTCATGATAGGGGTAACCTGATTGACCCTTGCCTGTACCTTCACTTGTAGGTGTAAACTCCATGTTTAAGGACATATATTACAATTTTTTGTGACTAATATAAACCATATTTATCATAAATTTTCCATTTGAACTTAAATCATCCTTTAAGAGTCTTATATAATCAAAACACATTAAGATTTGGGTTTGTTTCCTACCCTGCATGCTATAGGTGGATTGAGATAGTTCGTATAAACTATATGATTGCTTCATGGGATCAAAAAATTGTTAAAAATTTATATCATGTACATTTAATTCCATTATTATAAATTTTAAACTATTAACACAATATAAATTCCATCTATACAAGAAGAGAGCTTTTCCAAGCTTGAAACTCCACCTTGGCTGTAGGTTGCAATCTAGGACAATGTATAGATAGGGGATATGAGTATGGGGTAGAAACCATATTAAAACCTTTTAAGGTGTATTTTAGTCATTAGAAGTATATTTTGGTCATTTATAGTCATTTAAGCATGAGTCTTATTCAAGGTAATGCCAAATTGGTTGAAGAAGATCCTCTTTTAGGCCAAATCCGGTAGACTTCACTACTTTATTTTAATACATTATGAGGTATTTTTGGAGCTCTTGAACACCTTCCTTATTTTTTAAACTTAAAATTTAATTTGGTAAGGTAATTTTATATGTTAAGGGATCCTAAATGGATGTACCAAGGTTTCTTCAAACTAAGTATTTCATCTTCATTTGAAAACTACAAAAGTGCTTGGTGCACTATTTTTTCAATCTAGGGAAAATGGTCCTAAACAGAGATTCTTCTTGGTTTAGAAAAGTTTTCTAAACACCATGATAGGATATCAAGGGTATTAATCATGTTATATATGCCATAAAATTTCCTCATAAAACTCATAAGGGTTCAACCTTATGGAATACCTCTGTACAGAAACCTCAACCCCTGATGATGTCACATGTAGGCAAACTTTTGATATATTTGTAGACTGCAAGATTTTTGTAATGGGTAGTGAGCATGATTTGACATTATATGAATTAAAAACCTAACCAAAAAACTCAAATTTCATCCTCATTCCTTCAACCACTTGAAATAATGTCCCATATCTCTATCTTAATGTGGAAAATCTTCTTCATCACCTGAGACAGATAAAAGTGTGTAAAGACCAATTTGCAAGCACAAACAAACCTAAGATAGGTTTCTTGACTTCATGATGCCCCAAAACCAATAATAACCATATAAAACCTATGGATAGGTATTATAAAACATATGAAACCATCAAATTCAAAAAACTAAAGCAAGATTTTCTGAAACTAGCTCAAAAGGAGACCCCTCATGGTTGCAAGTGCATAAAAAGTCACCTAAGGTATTATAAATGGTTCATAAAGGAAAAGCCACCAAAATGAAAATTATTGATATGAATTTTAATTTCACTCGGATCCCTTTCACCCACCAAGATCATTCCTCTCAACTCTAATTGTACAGCCCTTACCAAGCATATAAAATTGCCCTTTCTTGGCTTACAAGGGTAAGAAAGAAAGAATATAAGTTTCAGCTGAATTTTTTTTCATTATCTCAGAACACCAAGCATGGAAATTAGTTTATGGAGGTGAAGAGGGACATAACTCACATTTTCATCTAAAGATGAGTTCACCAAGTCCATATAAGTGCCCAAAAGGGCTTAAAATCAAGGAAAACCTCCCATTTCTACACATAACTGATTATTTAACTAAATACCAATAGATTTTAACATCTCCTAATCTCCTCCACATTGAAAATAACCTTTGTGACAAATATAATTCTTTTGAAAGTCTGTATATGTCATTTATTATGTTAAAAATGTGGCCAAATGACACTTTTTGCATATAAAGCATGGTAAAGGACCAATCTATGATTGGAAGGAATATTTAAACATATCAAATACCATATTAGGACATATACAACACATTTTAAAAATTTACCATGTTTGACCATGAGTTTACCAAGGTTGACCCTGGTTGACTATGCAAGTACAAGGAAGATGGACTTAAAAATAAGGCTAAAACAAGGATAAGTAAGATGATAGACCAACATGACACACCCATAGAACTTATGGAAACCTCTAAAAAGTTTAGAAATGTATGTGTTGACCCAATTTGACTAAAATTCAAATTTGTTCAACATTAATAATTTGGATTAATTTCACATATATTACATTGGATATAATTTATAAGTATATAATATTTAATAATTTAGACATTTTTAAATAGTTTTATTTGTAGTTGAACTAATAATAAGCTTAAATTATTAAAAATAGTCCCTATTGGATCAAAATACTATAGGAATAGTGCATCAATTACACCCATATCACAACTTGTATATTAAATAATGTGCCCTACTCTAGCATCGACAAACACAGCTATAATGTGCAATATGACAACCACATCAAATTTATAACAAAACACACATGTGTTCATATGCATTATCATGGAATTATAGATATTTGGAAAACTAGAGATGTCACCTAAAATAGTTATATGATGAGCTTACACTCATACTACTGATATGACCCAGTAGCCCATTTGTCTAGCTTGTGCCACTCATATATGCTCTTAGTGTATCATACACCATAGGAATGCTAATAATAGTTATCCCTAGTATCATAATCACATATTCCTAAGTGATATCAACCTCAATTTTATCCACATCCACTACCCACCTAAAATAGTCATAGGTGTTATCCCATCACCCTAATAACATGGTAATGAACTCTGAGTTGAGTGGAATATGACACATATGCATGATCCATCTAAGGCTTAGTTTGATTATTTTTCTCAATCCACCACTAATACTTTATACATAATATCTAACATACAAATATCATATACACATGTTAATATTCTCCTTCACCTCTATGAAATATCAAACAACAAAGCATAATCATATATTGATCCAAATATTTGAAATTAAGACTAAAATTCAATGAAAAATATAAAATGTTATATTTTTCTCAATTTTATACTATACTAATCATACCATATATTATCAACTAACATTCCACCTAATTATATCAGCCATACCTTATTGTATCAACCATGTTAAACCTTTCTACTATATAAGTCAGGTATTAAACTACATGCCAATGATGTTTGTCTCTTAACACCATTGCCTATACCATATAATATCAACCAACTATCTAATATTGTATTGTATCATATAATATGTAACCTAACCACATTGGCCATACCCTATTCTATTGATGGGGATTTTATTGTTTCCCTTATAAACTATATCGACCATACCAATAAAGTTGTCTAAGGATGGAAATTCATTTCTCTAGACCTAATAAATTCCTTTGGCCACATAATTAACTTATCTTTAATTATATATCCCCCAAACTAATTTTATCTAAATATTGATGCTTGTTAGGGTGAATTCCATTACATGGACTTACCCCACTTCCTATATTTGTTAATCTATTTAATTTTACCTTTGATAAAATGGACAATAAATTCACTACCTAGCTATATAAGTCTAGCCGTAGTGGAAATGAATCTTCCACTATGTCCTTCTCCTCATCTATGACCCATCATATTTAAAATAACTATAATTATATACATATATCTATAGGTTTTCAAAAAAATAGAAAATATGAGAATGATTTTTCTACCTATTTATAATAAAAATTTCAAATTTCATAGATTTCACATATTTACCATAAAATTCCATTTTTCACCCATATATGTGTTTTCCTAGGTCCTTATCATGAACCAAAAGAAGCATTAAAATCTTGGTAAGATATAGAATTTTTAGGTGCTAATAATTTTTTTTTAAATTTTTTTTGAATTTGATCTTATTTTTCATGTCTACCTCTCATTCTTCTTATTGGGTGTCTTACATCACCTATGACATACACACCATTACAAATAATTATCAAAGAAAGTAAAAGTATTTATTTTTATTTTATTTTATTCAATTTCAAATATTTACACATTTATTTTTAGTTATGTTATTTAGTGTGGCTACATCTCTTTACAAGAGCGCCATCCTATGTTTTACTATTTTGACACATGATGAGCTTCAAGTGGGGCATACATATACAAATAATATTTTTATCTATATGATTTATTGATAATTTATCTTGTAGGGAATTTTTAATTCATCAATATACATTATTTCATGCTTTAAATGGTGCACTTATAATGTGGTGGGAATGACACGTGGTATTTTTCTAGAGATTTTGATATTTTATCCTATTATACCATCACTACTACTACTCTAACCTCCAAGTTTATAACTATATATCCTTTTTGTCTAATTATTATCCATATTTTATATATTCCTTATATCATATGGTATTATAATATTTGGAAACATCTATTTTTTTCCTTTATCTTTCATGTACCATATCAACCTGCTTGACACATTTATGATTCTATCTTTTAACATTTATATTGTATCCACCTACTCAATATTATATTTTGCCAGCTGGAATCTTCCAACTATATATATTTATCTAATAGCATGGGATTTTAGTTTAGGTTTTGTTTAGGGTATTTTATAATTATATATGGGTTTCATTTCATTCATATCAAATTATATCATATCATATCACATTCATACACTTTGATTTCACTTGAATGTTTCCCTAAATAAGTATTTGGGAGATTTACCTTTTTATAACATTATCTTGGAGACATTGGCTTGTGGTGTCATTGCATCCCAATATTATTTTTCAATGAAAATTTATAATTATATTTATGTTTTCATGTAACCATTTTAGTTATTTAACCTATAACATTCTCTTGCAAATCTCCCCTTGAATCAAGGGGTTAAAGTGTCCAAGGGTCCATCCCAAGGTAAATATTTCTATACATAAAATCTTGCCTTTATTTACTAAGTATATTAGATTTGTTTTTAATTACATTGTTGATTTATGTTTGCTTACTCTTATTTATCCTCTTCCCTACACTAAATATGAAGGTGTAGATAAAGGATTGCTTAGAATTTCCATTAATCATTTTAGGTTGCATAGACCTCCATTTGGTTTAGAATTGCACTTTACCCATTTACATCTATATAACCAATCATTTGATATAGTTTTTACCCATGTAAAACCATTTAATTTAATTACATATTAAAAACCATATTTACAACCATTTACCTTTTTTGAGTTCTAGTGAGAGCTATATCCTTGTGTCATAGGCTTAAGATTTGGAAGCCTTTCCTCTTGAAATTTGAATTATAGGTTACTCTATACTAGATATATGTAATTAATTGGTCCTTAAAAAATCATCCAAGTATACACATGATCTATTAAATTTTCATTATTTTATTTATAGATTATTGATAAAAAAAAGATACACGTGAGTCATCCTATCCCATGCATATAGACTACTCATTGAGGAAAAATCCCCCGCTTGTGTGAAGTTGAGTATCCAATATTTGTCCAAAATAAACAAATAGTTAGCCATCAATATCCTAAAAACCTAAGTATCCACTCCTCCCTTAATTTTATCCACTCGATATAATCACCCTACAAACATAGAAAACAAGATGAAATCAATACCTTAGCCTTCACAAATGTTAAAAAACACTCCAAACTACATTATTGATATATCATCACCACCTAAATAATATAGTTATGAAATTGACACACATGGTTAAAAATTATGTTATCATAATGGTGGTTACATGATTTTCAATGCATTTTTGTAACCATCAACATGATTACACTGTTAGGTTGTAAAGACTGACAAGTTCACCCCATGATTAGCAATTTTTCTTGCCTTACCATCCTACCCTAGAACAACCAAAATTCTTTCAAAAATTCACTAAAACTAACAAAACTATAAAATTTCCCTATCATATAAAATATAAAAACCCTCACCCCAATGAAAAAATTTCCCAAAATAATTGACCCTAACATTAATTTTTTATACAAAAACCAAGCTAAATGTTGCTCTACAAAACTCATGGTAACTTACTCATGCCTGCATCACACACACACACTACCATTGGTAAAAGTAACATCATGTAATTATAATATTTGATTTTAATTCTCTCTTGTGTGATTATTTTATAGGGATACCATAACACAAATTTCTCAAACTTGTATTGCACAAATGACTTGTAAATTTGTTAAGTTTTTAAATTTGTGGTTTGCTTTTCTATCCATTAGATTTTAAAAAGTTTTCTCTTCTAGTAATTTTAATTTAAAAGTTACTTTTTTCACATATTTAAATGAATTAATTAAATTTCAAACCTTAAATAACATTGGACATGCCCAAACATCAAAAATTATATTATTTTATTTCTCGTAATTTTATTAAAAAGCATATTATTTTCTTAATTTAGTCTTAAAAGTTGACATCACCTCACACAACATTGAGATCACTCCATTGATGGGATAATCTAGGTATTATTTTCATCTCCATGTAAATGGTAAGTAATTTTTGTCCATGTTTTTATTGGTATACTTTACAAAATTTTCATAATTATCACTTGATTATGGTTTCTTGATCATAACTCATGAAGGCATCTCAACTTGCTTCATTACATTATATAGCTAAGTAAATTTTTATAAACCTAATTTTCATTTTAATGTGACACTAATAAGTAAAAATATCCTCATCAATTAATGAAAATATGTATCCTTGAGGGGGAAATATATATGCACCCAATTTTTTTATGGTGCAACATTTCGCAAAATTTGATGATGATTTAAGGATATCCAATAATATATGATAAAAACTCATATTTTACCCATTTTATACATTTTTACTTCTTATTTTTCTATTATATGATAAAAACTCATATTTTACCCATTTTATACATTTTTACTTCTTATTTTTCTATGTCAAATTTTCTATTTGTCATTTATCAAAAATTTCTGTATAATTCTAAGTATTTATGTGTCATGGTGAAACTGTCATAGTGGTTACATAACCACCATGATGTTTCACACAACTACATTAGTGGTTCACATCACCACCATAGTGGTTATGAAAACTACCCATATGGCCATAAAAACATTTTGGTAGTTTCACTAACCTCAGCCTACATATATTAGTAGTTCCCCCCTATTACATGTTATTTTAACACATACCCAAGACATGCAATGTTGACTAATTTTTTATAATTTTTGGTCATTTTTAAAATCCTTTTATCTTGTGTTTGTAATTATAATTCCATATTTACACTCTTAGTCATGTTATAATAAATCATATCTACCTCCAAGTCAACTCTAACGAGCTCCTTGTCAAGGTTCAATATATTCCTATATGCAACCTCTACTTCATTAAAAGTAACATTAATTTATTTGAATTTTAGTTCTAAGAAATTTATTAAGATTTAAGAATATAGGTGTTAGTATCCATAGTATACCTTATGTATATTTTGAAACATCTTCTCACCACCCATGCCAATTGGTGGAAGAAACACACAATAATCTATTAGTAATGCATAATCAACCATTGTTTCGATCTCTCATTCTTCATTTTGTGATCATTTTTTTCTCTATTTGTATTTCCTCTTGTTGGATAATTTCTTGGTTCATTTATTGATCAATATCTAGAGAGCTAGTAACCTAAGGATAAAATAATTCCACTAAACTCTTCTCCATATGATCTTTTCTTGGGTTAGGTTGAATGATTTATTATTATTATTATTATTACTACTACTACGACTATTATTATTATTATTATTGTCGTTGTTGTTGTTGTTGTTGTTATTATTAGTATTATTGTTGTTGTTGTTGTTGTTATTTTTTAATTAGTCTACTTATTATATTATATTATTTTTTATTGAGAAAATTTATATAGAATAAGTTTTAAATAGATTTTTTCTCTCCCTTCTCTATTTGAATTGATATTTTTTGATCATTTTATTTCCTTCCAACCATAATAGATCTCTAATAATAATAGATTGAATACTAGATCAATATTACAAAGGTGAAATTTTCATTTAGTTACAACCAATACAAATTTTCAATTTTTCAATATCAATACATATAATGTCACCCACAACGCATAAAAAATTACTTGCATATAAAATTAAAAAATCCCAAAATAGGAATTTTCACTTGGAATTATTTTACTTTCTTTCATGCTATGAAAATTATATAAAAAAATAGATCATGACATAACTCAAAATTCATATAGTTTCACATAAAATCTAGTTTCATACATAGTTAAAGAACCAACTAAAAATATAAAACTTGAATTTAGATTTTCATCCATAAACTAGATATTACAATTTATAAATTGCATTATACATATAAAAATAAAATTATTTTATAGGGTGAATAAACATGTTTTAACATGTACTATAATTGACACAAGCTCAAAATATAATCATCAAAAATTTAAAAATTAAAAAAAAGAGACGAAATCCATGAGGGCTAAACCAACAAAAAAAATTTATACCAGTATTTTAACAAAAGTTTTCAAAACCTATGCCAAAAATCAACCAAAAAAATAGAGGGAAATGACTAGAATCTATGCAGATGACTCATCAGAGACTAAACACTCCAAAATTATAGTAATTTTTGTACCTTCATTGTGATTTTTGATTTCATATTTTATTAAGTGGACCCTAGTCCTATTTATAAGTCATTTTAAAACATATTTTGCATCCTTATTCATGGATAAGTACTCTTGGAGGGAGTCTTAGTATAACCATTAGTCTTCTTGTACCCTTTTAAGATCATCTTATTCTTTTTGTTTTCACATGTTGAGGCAATAGATCTCATTTATGGCTCTTTTTTGGATTAGGTTATTCACTACTGAAAGTAGTCATTTCCTTATTTTAGGATTTAACTTCCACCTTAATATCATTCCAAGATTCTAATTGAGGAACACTTTTTAAACCTATAATATCCATTTTATATTCTAGCTCAAGCAATTAATAGACTGAGCCGTAGGTAAATTTAGAAAGACCTATTCTTTCTCCTCATCCTTATCCTTTTCTTCTATAGTAATATTGGTCTTTTTAGGAAACATATTTTAGGGAATATTTTGGAGTCTTCCTCTAATCTGAATCCCCAATTTTAACTTTTTTCCCCTTTGACTTCCTAGTGACTATAGCTTTAAATTTTCTAGTCTTGCTAGTAGAAATGAGTTGAATATAACAATTTATCTTAGAAGAGACTTTGCTAAGAGTCATTTCTAGGGTTACCTTATCCAAATTTTCTATGTTTTACTTGATTTAATTTTTGTAATCCTCATTATCTTCCTTTATACTCTCATCACTCTCTTCCTCAATATAAAACACATCTTCCCCCATAATGGTTCTCCACTCTTCATAATGAGGAAGATTAAACCTAAGTTGATTAATTCATTAGAAATATTTCCTTGGAAAGAGATAAAATACATATAAATAGAATTAATAAAAAAATAGGGGATTCTCACTTTGTGACCCATGAAGTGGTTCAAAACCATGAAATGATGTGAAAATACAATATATAGCTTACCTTTCAGCATCAAATATTTCATTATTTGAAGCTAAATGTGATGCAAGGGCATCCTTGTGGATCCAAAAATGGACTCATTTTTGGCTTGAATTTGTATTTTATTTTTTTTTAGGTGTAATAGGTCTTATTTGTGTCTTAGGTGTGATTTAGATTTGTACAAGTGGCAAAAAAATTAAATTATGGAGTTTCCTTCTAAAACTGCCACATTTGAAAATTTGAAATTTTAAGCCTTGTAAAAGGATTACATGTATTATATAAGGTTGGTAAAGGATTAAAACATGTTAATAAGGTTTTTTATATGTATTAAGAGTATTAAATATGTATTAATTATCTTATTTAGTCTTTATGTAGGGTCATATAGTGCATATACTATAAAAACATTAAAATGTAATGTAATTTTTAAATATACTTCCACGTAGCAACTTCCAAGATTCAGTTATGTTTCTTAAAAAAGTTGGTAGATTGTGTTTGTAGGGGATTATAGTGTATTAAATTATAAAAATCAGAGAAATAATGTGAAAAATAATAAAATTTAAATAATAAGAAGGTTGTATTGTGAAATTCTGAGTTTTCTTGGCATGGCTGTGACTGAGCTTTGTTTGTTGAATCTATATTATGTTAAGAATTATTATTGAATGTTTATTGATTGGTTAGTGATAAAATTATATTTCCTAACATGAGATAGGGAAGGATAATGAATGGATACAAGACAATGATCTTTGGAGGCAGTCAGGTCTAAAATAATGTATGGGCTTATAGTCTTGTTCATGTAATTGAATGATCTTTTGATCCTTTTAGTATTAAAATATGTGGATGGTTAGAAATGTTAAAGTCATGGTATCATAAAGAGTGAAATGCATTTTATTAATAAAAAATATAATTTTAATTTTTTTTTCATAAATGTGATAACCTTGTACCTATTAGCACTATTGATAATATAGAGAATCTTATAGATTGAGGTTCTTGATTTTGAGTATTGTTTTAGACTCAAATGTGGTAGAGAAGGACTTGAGATGTACATATAAATTTGGAAGAACATTTTTGAAAATTTGGGAAACTATTGGTGTTGAAGGAAATTTAAAACCCTTTGCATACCCCTATTCACTGTCATGAACAAAATCAGTCTAGACTGAGAACTCCCTATTGTGAACGTATTAATGGTTTTGAGGTCTTACTTTAAAAATGGGAAAGTTGATAAATGTCTAGAAAGATATTTTAAAACTATTTTTTTTCCTTGAAATTATGTGAGATTCAAGATATTAATTTTTATAGGCTCTCAAGCCTATTTAGGAGCTAGTAAACCGTAAACTAAGGTTTGATCATTTTAGAGAGTTTCCACCATCAGAAAGAGTTGAAATTTTGAATTCTTGTTAATTTCAACATGCCTAAGGTGATTAAAGTATTTTTTGGGTGAATGAGTATGAAATTGTATGGTTTTAAAGAGTTAAGTTGTAACAGGGTTCAAATTAAGCCTGGGAGACCTAATTAGAACCAAAGAAAAGCCTAAAAAAAGTGATTGAGAGTTTGAGTTAGAAATTGAAACTTTGGGGATAGAGAAATAATGGAAAAGGGTATATTAAAATAATATTTTTTTCTTATGACTCATTTTACCTTCTCTGTACAACCTAAAAAATAGGCAAGAGAGGGCTAGAAGGACTGAGTAAAAGTTGGTAGAGTTATGCAAAAGAAAGACTTGAGTTTGAAAGTGTGGATAGAGTTATTAAAAGGAAAGAGAGGGGTTGATGAAAACCTCATAATCATGATGAATAACATTGGAACCAGAATATAGGAAAGAAGAACTTAGTTACATTACATGATACTAATACAAGAAGTGTGTCTATTGTTAATAGAGTTGTGTAAAGGAAGAGTTGAGATATAAATAGTGTTGGTAAGTTGTTGATTGGGAAAACACAAATAAATTATTATAAGAAAACAAGGTTTAGTATATGTAAATCAAAAAGTTATCAATTGAACCTAGAATCTTGCATTAAGAAGTGAGCTTGTAAGCATTGCTAAAGGTAGTGGAATAAGAAATCAGGTTAAGAGTGATTGATTAGATTGTTCTTTGCATAAAAATGATATGCCAAGATGAAGTCAAATCCATTCTAGGAAACCCTTTCCTCTAAACTTTGATGTTGGTTTATGATTTGAAGAAAATTTTCATAAGTGTATATTTTTGGCACTTATCATTATAGGCCTTAACTCTAAAATTCATATTAGTAACTTCTCCACTCATTTATTTGGTGATTTTAATCCATAGATCTCTCATGGGCATAGTCCTTTTAGACCATCCTAAGTCAAATTCATTTTATATGGATTCATCATGGCCTATAATTTTTAGCACAAATTGCATCAAACCCCCTTTCAAGATTACAAAACACCTTTGAAATGTTTTAGAATTATACATAGTAAATTGGTTCCATTATATTATGGTCCTCACTCATGACTATAAGATTTTCCCTCTCCAAGTTATGTCGACAAACAATATTCACAACAAATGAGGCAAAGTCTAACTAGACCACCTAAGTGGGAATTGAATATTTATAACCGATTTATTATTTTTGGGAAATTAGATGTTTAATTACTAAATAATAAATGGGTTTGAGTAGATACTAATAAATAATATGTAATAAATAATCTACTAATTTGTGAAATTTGACTATAGTTAGGTATTTTCTAAAAATAATAGTGAGAGAGAATATTAAACTTATTTGATTATGTATTTTTTTGACTGAGATAGGGTCTAGAAATCTATGTGTAGGCTTGGGAGACTGTCACAAATAGGAATCTAGAGTTCAATTTTTGATTGGATAGGACCACTAAAAGTGGGATGCCCTAGATTCTAGTGATGTAGTCCTATCTCAACACTATTTTTATGGTGATCTAAGATTTCTTGGTTTTGTGTACTAGGTCTATATGACCCTACCTATAAAATATCAAAGCTTAAAAGTTTGTGAAGCTTGTTGTGTACCTAATTTAGTTTTCAATACCCTAGGTACTCTTTGTGCTTGAAATTGAATGTAAAATTTGGAGAATGGAGAGGAGGGATTAGTGTGTAAAGGATATGCTAGATGCACTTCACACCCCATGTGTGGGCATACTACCTACATACCAATACTTTGAGGATGGATCAAGCTTTATGTAGTTCTCCCATTGAAGTACATGGTGTAATAATGTGATGAAAATGCACGTAAATGAAAAACTAGGTGTACTTGGAATGACTAGGGATTGGTGTAAAGGTTTGAGTAAGCTTGAAATACTATTGGATGGTTATATGTAGAGAATAGGGAAAAGTGCTTGAGTGGTCTTACTTGTATTCTTGATTCTCTCTTATAAATGAGTGCTAACCCTTCTAAATGGACTTTGAATGAAATTTTATAGGGTATTTAATAATCGTGGGTTCAATGAATTCATGTTAGGCTGACATGAATTAGGATTATGATTCAGAAGAATATGATTGTTAAAATCCAAAATTCACTTGGACAATAATGCCAAAAATAAGACACCTTAGGTTTCAGTGCTGTAGTCCAAGTTTGGGTGCTATTTTCTATGGATAATGGGACCTAGGGGGATGGATTAAGCATGGAAAGATAAGTTTGGGTCTACAAGGGTTCAGTCTAGGAGGCTATGAATGACTAGGAATCAATGAGAACATGCCTATAAGGGTCATGAGAGCAAGTAAAATGGACCTATGCATTGGGTGTCATTAGCCACACTCAAGTTAATTTTTTTTACATTTTATATGACTAAATTTACCTTCATTTATGATAATGATGCAAAAAAGTGAAGTACTAGGATAAAGGAAAAATAGAAAGCATACATGAACTTACCTGTAAAGGTGAAGCTCATGAAGCTATGTAATGTTAGATGCACATAGAGAGAGCACATTGTGAAGTGTGAATTGTAATAAAAAACATAGAATGGATTAGTCCTTACTAGATAAACTATCTAAAATAAGAATGTACAAAAGTTGGGTAAGAGAGAGAGGAAAAGAAAGGAATGAATTCACCTCATAAAGTACACAAACTAATACAAAACCTATGTTAATGTTGAATTATGTTGGGTGTGTGTTGTACCAAAAGTAATATGATGAGTAGAGCTAAGTGCTTAATTCCTTGGAAGTGGCTCAAGAATAAAAACTTAGGCCCTTTGGCTCTATTATCACCTACTAAGTGAATCTAATGAAACATGTGTGTATCAATCAATGTTTGGATTGTGTGTCTAATCCTCCTGAATATGTGGCTCAAGAATACAAAGGTTAGCCCTTTGGATCCATCATTGCCCCATGAATTGAAGCTATGAATCAATATTGGTATGGAATAGATGTCATATGAGATGGCTCCTAAAGCTTATGAATGTACTATGATCTAATAATGTTGGCATGGATAGCTAAATATATTCTAGAAACTAGGCCACTCTTGGCCATTTTGAAAGATGGATATTAGGCTTGTATGAAAGCCACTCAAAAACTACTGCAATAGGCTTATGTGGAAGCCAACTCAAGAACTCAGGTACTTAATAAGTTAAGCTTGTATGAAATCCAAACTTAGAAAAAGGATGCCAACCACTTGTAGATGGAGTAAGACACACAACTTCTAAGAAATGCTTGGAAAATAAATTAAACTCAAAAGAGGGGGAGGATCAATGTGCCGTGCACATTTTTCCCAATCACTGATGTTTAAAACATGGATTCTAATCTAAAAGCTATATCAACTGCCTAATCTAAAACTAGAATTGAGAGCCATCATGCCATGCATGATTCCCCTGATATCTAGATTCTCTAAGTAAAAACTATACTAAAACATGTTGAATCTAGATTGTACTGAGTTGACAAACTTATGACTAAACTCACTTTCTTGTCTATTTCTATAAGAACTAATTTTTTTATGTCTAGATAGGGGCACCAAAAATAGGACACCCTATTATCCAATGCTATAGTCTAACTTTGGAACTATTGTCTAGGGCTAAATCTGGTGACTTTTTTGGATTCTTTGCTGTCTACTTGGTCTGAAGTCTAGATTCTATTTTGAGTGTTCTAAAAACTACTTTTTCAATCATGAGGAGCTCTAATCTCTGTGATAAAACCCCTGTTTATTACCCCTTATTTGAGGGTAAGAATGATGATTTTTTAATGACTTACCTCAAAAGAAAGAGCCTTGTAAGTGTGTTAAGCTATAAATATACATGATATAGCAATGATAATCAATAAGATATCTCAAGATATAGCATTTTTTTATTTAAGATATTGTTAGATCAATAAGGGCATGAAGAGATAGATGTAATATGTAATTGCATGTACAATGTACTAAACTAGAATTGAAAGTGTTAGTTGTTAGCAAAGAGGGATGTAGCATGATGTCCATCATGACATATAATAAAGAAAGGAAATGCATGATATAGATCATGTCACTACAAGTAGGAAAAGTAATCAATCAACAAGCATGCAAAGCAAAAAGCAAAAAAGCATAAAAGAGTGGCCAAGGGGATAAGCAATCAAGGGACATGGGCACATGTCACTCAAACTAGAAATCAAACATACAAGGCATGTTAAAATTTGACATACACATATAATTGAAACAAATAAAGTTGGCACGAAGGCCACATGCACATGAAAGAGTACAAACAAAGGACATTGGCAAATGTCATAAAGTACACACATGAATAAAATCAAAGGACATTAACAAATGTCCTAAAACACATACAAGGCATGGAAAAAGAAATGAGAAAGTGCACATACAAGGCATGGAATAACAACTAATCAAATAAAGTATGCAAGACATGTTAGTATAAGACTAGGTATATGCTAAAAAATACACAAGTGAAAAATACTAATGAGTGTTGATATGATAATCTATGTAAGCTTAGTAAGTAATGTATGTCAACATGATAAATAGAGTGTGTGGTGTAGGAATGACATAACCTAGATGGTGTAGTTATGTAAAAGATGCCCCCAGTAGGTATGTATATAATGTATGTCTCGAATGTATAAGTAGGATGCCCCCTAAATGGGTAAAGTGAAGCAATCAAGGATCTAGATGTCACTACACACACTCAAAGAAGATAAAGTGAATAAGGTAATTTAGATAAATTGAAAAACAATAGCATAAAATAAAAAATTTAAGTCTAGCATCGTAGTAGCAATGTGAATCATGGATGTTGCATATAATCAATTTTTTTTTGTTTTAAAATTATTTAAATGTTTTTCAATTTTTTTTTTTGTATTGTTTTTGTATTTTTGAAATAATCTATGTATAATAAGGACTGATAAGAAATGATACTAACCGATGAGTCTTATATGAGACTCCTTATCATGGTATCCTATAGTGAACAAAGGTATCATGCGTGATCATGAAGCATGATGGAAAGGTTGAGACTATGAATCTAAAAGTTATGTGCATTATAACTATTCTAATATCTCTAAAGTGGAAACCAAATGTGGGATTCCCATATAACTTTGAGAAGTGGATGCAACTAAGGGATTCTTAGGGACCCATCTAGAAGTAGGAGGAGTTCTCTGAAAGTGTGCATTATGTTTAGAAGCATGAGATCTCAATTTTATTTCTTTAGGTGTGAATAATGTAGCTAGAAGCTATCTAAAATCTTGAAGTTGTGAAGGTGTATGAACTCTCTATACTAGTGATGGGTGCCTCAACTATGTCTAAATCTATATCAAAAGAAGAATTGTAACTAGTGGGGAAACTAAAATTGGTGACTACAAAGGAGATGGATCTGAAGTGGGGAGTGGTAACTCATATGGAACTTCACCAATTGTAATAACCTAATTAGTATGAATGAATTTCATGCATCTATGAACTATAGATGGCACTACTGAAATTTTTTTGAATCCATGGGTGACCATGTAACATATCAAAAACTCCTACATTGGGAACTATGGTGAAATGTGTGGTCATATGTGTTAGACTAATCTATAAAGGAAGTATAATCTCACCTAATAAACTCTATATGTGCTGTCTGAATCCAATGATAAATATATCTATTAGAGTGTTATCCTAATCTGAATAGCCCAAATGCTACAATAATGTAATGGTGCACATGTTGACACTAGAACCATTATCAATGAAAACACTATAAATGGAATGATTATAAATATGTGCTCTAATAAAGAGTGAATTATAGTCTAAATTATACTCAACAATATCTTGATATGAGAAGGATATCAAAGGTGTAGTTAGAACCCTAGACTCATACACACCTATCATACCACTCAAAGGATGTGACTCAACTGAAGGTGCCTAGTATGCAACTGGTTGAGGATGTGCATGGTATGTATGGTGAACACTTGATGTGTCCCCTTTATCTTATTTAAAGTGTTATGGAAATGGATTTGAGAATATTTTCAAATCTTTATCCTATGTTGGCTTTGCCTATGGAGGCTCAGCTGAAGTTCCAAGATCAAGTAGGTTATCATCTATCAAGTTCTATATCTTGTGTCTCAAATAGATGCATCTATTTATAGTGTGGCCTAGTGCCCTGTGAAAATCACAAAATGCATGTTGATCATATCCTCATGGAAGAGGATTTGCTAGGTCAACTTACCAAATAGGAGGGAGAGTGATGATGTTACATTCTAATAACTACTATAAAATTTTGGTTGGAGAAATTGGTAGATTGGTAAATACATGTCGAGGAGGTGATAATAAAACCACATGCTAAGGGGGCTCTAAAACCCCATTGAATATTGGTTGATTTTAACCTTTAGTATCATTAAACTTTACCTTATATAGGACTTTGTTATTACTCTTATTAGTTGTCTCTAATGTATTAGTGTACTTTAGTTTGCCCATTGAAATTAGTTTAACTTCTTTTTCCTTTAATGTGTGACACACTTCAGTGAAGGAAGAAAATCTTCTGAACATGGTTGATTCATGAAGTGCTGGTGGAAGGCTCTATTTAAAGAGTACCTATAAATCTTGATTTGCCATGGGGCTAGTCATCTTATCCAAGATGGTATTATATCGAAGAACATAGTTTATGAGATGCTCATTTAATTTCTATTTTTGTTGTGCAATTTGTGCATAAGAGACCTTATCATGAATGTTGATACTAAAATGTGTGAGGAACATGTTAGCTAAAGGATTAAATGCTTTGACTGACTGATTTGATAGACTATATAACCATTGTAAATCATAATCCTTTAGGCTTCATGGGAAAAAATTGGTTAGTAACCAATCATTTGGCACATAATCCAAGCATGCTGTGTGAAAATTTCTCAAGTCTGTCTCTAGATCACCCTTGCCATCATAAAGAGTGAGCTTGGGTTGAACAAATCCTAGTGGCAAGGGAGTAGAAGCAATATGTTATGCTGATGGTGTATGCAGTGGAGCAAAATAATCCAAAGCCTATATAGGTCTAGAAACACCTTTCTCAAGAAGTTGTACCTTGGATTGAATAGATCTTATCTCTTGCACAAGGGATACCACATCAGGAGATAGGGATTTAATAGCTGTAATTTATGGCATAGAGGTAGGTTGGGCTATTATAGGGGGTTGTTGAGACATAGTTGCCCTGTAGTGTCGTTTGAAATTGGTTACTCTATAGGAATGGAAAACTAAACTTGTTTAGCCTTTTTGATTTCCATGAGAGATTGTAATATAAGAGTACGATCTTGAGGCTATTTCCTGAGTCTTTCTCTAAAAATTTGGAGGATCAAATCTTTGTTGAGTATAACTTCATTATCAACAATGGGTGGAAGTGGATCAGTAGTCCAATGTGGTGGAGCATGAGCATCAATGTGTACATCATCATTGGTATTTTCATATTACTCATTGTTTGAATCATTTTGATTAAAATTGGTGTACTCTAGATGTGTAGAATGTATAGCTAGAGTCTAAACTGGTTGTTTATCCATAATATATGGTTAAATTAAAGGAATCTAGGTGAATTCAAGAGGATTGACACTAAGTCTTGCACTTCATATTGAAGGAAGAGATGCAAGGAACTTAGGTGGCACAAGGAAAACAACTTAGATAATAATAGAAAAGATTAAACTGATATAATCTAAACAAGGAATTGGAATATGCATAGAAAGGATATAGAGCTCCCAAACATGTAAGGTGATACCTCAAGAAGCAAAATAGGAGCTAGTATATGCAACTAGGGTTTGAACAATGATTATGTGGAAAATTCACTATGAATTTTTGAAATTAAAATATGAATGTTTGAGTTAAATATGCAATTGAAAAATTATAAATTTAGTGGAAAATTAGTGATTTAATGGGACCTAGTAAATGAAACTAGGGTTTTGGAAAAAGTAAATATCTTTGATTTTTTACTATTAATTTTTGAATTTGAAATTGATTTTTTGATTTTAATATGCAACTAACAATTCATAAAATGATTGGAATTACTAGGAGCTAGTTGATGCAACTAGGGTTTGAAATAAATTTATTTTAAAATTTATTACAAAATTTTAAAATTTGAGAGGAATTTATGATTTTAATATTCAAGAAAACATTTAAAAATTAATGGTAAAAATTAGTTAGGAATTTACCCTAAGGTTTATAGGGGTTTTATGCAAAATTTGAAGTTGGGTTTACCAAATGATTTATTATTTTTTGGAAATTAGATGTTTAACTCCTAAATAATAAATGGGTCTAAGTAGATAAAATTAGTAAATAATATGAAATAAATAATCTATTGATTTGTGAAATTTGACTGTAGTAAGGGCTTTTCTAAAAATAGTAGTGAGAGAGAGAAAATTAAAATTATGTAATTCTATGTTATTTCAACTGAGATATGTTCTATAAATCTATGTGTAGGCTTAGGAGACTATCACAAATAAGAATCTAGAATTCATTTCTTGATTGGATAAGAGCACCAAAAGTGGGACACCTTGGGTTTCAACACTATAGTCTTATCTCAGTGTTGTTATCTTGGTGATCTAAGCTTTTTGGGTTTTGTGTGATAGGTTTATATGACCTTACTTGTGAAATATCAAAGCCTTAAATTCCATAGAGATTGTTGTGTATCTAATTTAGTCTTCAATACCCTAGGTCCTCTTTGTGCTTGAACTTGAATGTAAAATTTAGAGAAAAAAGAGGAGGGGTTAGTGTGTAAAGGATGCACTATATGAACTTCACACCTTGTATGTGGGCACGTTGCATACATACCAATACTCTAAGGAGGGATCAAGCTATATGTATTTCTCCCATTGAAATGCTTGGTGTAACAATGTGATGAAAATGTAAGTAAATACAAAACTAGCTTTACTTGGAATGACTAGGGACTAGTGTAAAGGTTTGAATAAGCTTGAAATACTATTGAATGGTTATATATAGAGAGAATGGAAAATTTATTGAGTGGTCTTTCTTGTATTCTTGCTTCTCTCTTGTAAATGAGTGCCAACCCTTCTAAATGGACTTTAAATGGCCTTTTATAGGAGATTTAGTGATCATAGGTTAAATGAATTTGCATTAGGCCAACATGAATTAGGATAAGTATTTAGAAGAATATGACCATTAGAAGCTAAAATGCATTTGGAAAATAGTGCCAAAAATAAGACACCTTGGGTTTTAGTACTATAGTCCAAGTTTTGGCACTATTGTCCATGGCTAATGAGACCTAGGGGGATGGATTAATCATGAAAAGATCAATTTGGGTCTGCAAGGGTTCAATATGGGAGGCTACAAATGACTGGGAATTAGTGAAAACATGCCTATGAGGGTCATGAGAGCAAGAAAGATGAAACTATGGATTGGGTATCATTAGCCACACTCAAGTTACCAAATTTTACATTGTATATGACTACAATAATTCACATGTTCCACACAAAAAATTGAGTGTATAAAATGAATGAGGTGATCATTATGATAAGTGACATATATGTTAGATCTAATCATTATTTATCTATCATGTGAGGGAGATCCTTCCTAGATATTTTATTATCTTTTAACACACTTTTCTTAATTTAGTTAGGAAATTCCTTGGTCCTAAGCTAATTGATGTAGTATAGATTAGAGACACCACTATTAATTAAACCATCTACAACCTTATTACCTTCTTTGTAACTATGACCAATAGAGACATCCTTGAATATTTTTAATAGACCCTTGGAATATTCAATCCTCTATTATATGGACTAAGATGTTTTTTTATTTTACTACGAGATAGTTCAAGATGTTCATGGAGTTCCTTTCCCAAACCAAGTTATCAATCTTCAATTTCACTACTAGTTAGATTCCCCAGAGATTATATTTTAGATTTACCAAATGAATGGTCTGAATACCCATGGGGCAAACATAAGTAGCCACTACGCCACCCTCAAAATCTCTAGTTAGTCCTCTCCCACCTACACTTATACATTTACCTTTGATATCCCCATCAAAATTCAATTTTAGCCAAGATGTCGATGGTTTTTACCATTCAACATGACTTCTATTAGTTTTATGGGAATAATCTATCACCTTTGCTTTAAGATCATAGTTACTAAAAATTAATGAACCAACTTAAAAAATGAGAGTTTTATATTTTGGAGTGAAGGTACTTAAATATTCCTTAATGGTAGAAGGAATATATGTAATAGTAGTTTTCTGCAAGAATCCTTTTATCTTCAAATATTTAATGATTCATAATCTTACAAACCACCCAAATAAGATGTGGGAGAGCTATATAGTAAAGAAAATAAAAAGATGATATTTTATATGGTGTTTTTAATTACTATTTTTATTCTATATGAGAGTTGGATTTGACCCAGGTTAAACCAGTTTTTTGAGAAAATGATCCATCACCTTAGATGCAAAGGGACATTCCAACAATAGGTGGTTTACTATTTCATTGGCATAAAATTCATCAATTAGGTATAAGAAGCCTTCTTTTGTCTTGATTATCAATGGTTATAATTTTATTTTATGCAATTATCCAAAATCAAATATTTACTTTTAGGGTGATGTCTTTGATCCATAAATCTTTCCAATAATTTGTCTTCCTATGAATTTGACTCAACTAGGAATATTGATTTTACATAATATTCGCTACTTTAATTTTTAGGCCAAATTAAGGTATCTTCTTTGGGGAAGATATAAATGTGTATTTTTTAAAATTTTAAGTTCAATAATTATAATTCATGGTTAACCACTTTTCTTATTGTCTATAATTATAGAAATTTCCATTTTTTAAGCTATTAGATAAAGTCTAGTAATCTTTGACCTTGGATCCATGAATATTGGTGAAAACATGGCTGAGATCTAACTATGGAGATTTTGAAGTGATGGGAAATTTAAATATCCATGAGTCATTCCAAAAATCAACTTTTTCTCCATCCCTACCATATGCTTCTTCTTTTCAAAAGAATATTTCTAGATGAAATGGCTTTCCAAAAAGTTAAACCATCTCTAGGACCATCCTCAAGTACAATGTTATCTTCATGATTACTTATATATATATATATATATATATATATATATATATATATATATATATATATATATATATATATATATATATATATATATATATATATATACACACACACACACACACACACACACACACACACACACACACACACACACACACACACACACACACACACACACACACACACACACACACACACACACACACACACACACACACACACACACACACACACACACACACACACACACACACACACACACACACATTTATCTCTAATATTTCTTATCCATTAGTTGTCTTCCTTAATTACTTTATAGCTTTGTTTGGATATAAGAGCTTGATTCATCATCCTAACTTTCTTAAGATGAAGGTCCCCATTCACCTTGGGAAGGCATACTTTTTCCCAGGTCACTAATGGAAATTTGAATACTTCTTTAGAACCTATCCAAATTTTTTTTTATATTTATTCATCTTTGTATACAAATTCACTAGGAATGTGTAAAAGGGTCATTGGTATGCTTTGAAAATATATTTTTAGATGGATTTTCCCAACTTGAGAGAGAAAGTAAGCTTTCCATCCAAAAAACTTATTTTAGAGTCTATCTAACAAGGGATTCCATAGATCATATAACATTATTTCACTATATATGGGAATTCGTAAATAGGTAGTAGGTAGGTCTCTAATTTTACAACCCAATTTTTTTTTAAAACTTCTACAAACCCTCTAGAGTGTTGATGGAAAAATGAACTTTTGTATTGATTGATAAATTTATCAAACACTTTTTCATAGTTTGATAGGATGATTTTAAAAGCATTCACCGTAAAAACTATAAATTTACCCAAGAAAAAGGTATCATCATTAAATTTTTAGTGAGTGATAGGGTTTGTTTCAAAAATAACTTTAATGACTTTGATAAGTCCTTACACTCTAGCTACCTGTTAAGTTTTTCCATGAACTTCAACAAACATAATGAATACATAGGGGGATAGAAGATCTCCTTGTATCAAACCTATGCAAGATAAAATAAACCATTTGGGGCCCAATTAATGAGGATAGAAAATGTATGTGAGGAAATACAAAAAAAAATTAAACCTTTAAAAATAGAATCAAATCTGAAACTCCCCAGAATATTGTCTAAAAATATATAAGAAACCTTATCATCTAGTATATTCATATATAACTTTAGAAACATACATCTTATTAAGGATTTTGAGACTAAATGGATAGATTCATGAATAATTATTATCCCATCCATGATTTTCTTCCTCAAAATAGTGAACCTTGTTTCTCAACTACAATCTTATCCAACATAGGTTTAATGCACATGACAAGAGTTTTAGTGTGGATTTTATAAAATATTGAACATAGACTAATAGTATAAAATAGTTTAGATGATTAGCTCCTAGAATGAGAATAAGGAAAGTTTGTTTAGTTCCCTAAGTATGATACTAGCTCTGAAAAACTCACTTACATAGGTCTCCACTTCGATATGATTAAAATCCTAGTAAATTTAAAATGAGGGATTTATTCCTTTCCTTTGAGAATATAAATTTGACCTCTTCCATGGATGGGTATTTCAATAGAGTTGCATTTCTAGACTAATAAATGATCTTTGGGAGAAACTTTAGAATTTTATCTTCTTTATCCATATCAACTAAACTACTTCCTACTAGGCTATTCTTAAAATAGATGATGATCTACTGATTAATGTCTAATTCTTCTTTGTATGATATTTTATCTTATATTACAAGCTCTATTTTTTTACTATTATTATATGTAAATACATCTTGATGAAATAACTTTGTATTTTTGTCACATTCCTTGAGCCATGAACATCTAGATTTTTGTTTCTAGAAAACTTCTTTGATTTCTAGATTATGGTATGTACTATGGAGTTATTTTTACTTATTGATTGAATGCTCACTTAGAGAATTAGCTAAGATGAATTCTTATAGATTTTTTAATTCCTCCTACAAATTTTCCTTCTAAGTAAAAATATTCTTAAATTTTTTATTAATCTAGCCTTTAAGTTTATGGTTGATCTGATTGAGATTTTTAGCCAAAATGAACATGCTAGATCCAAAGAATGATTTTTTCCACCAATCCTTAATAGATTTTTGAATATCTTATTGAAAGGTCTACATTTTCTCAAATATAAAAGGTTTATTCTTAGGTTTTTAATCTTTGACCAATGTAACATAGTTGTATTATGATTTGGAACAATTCTAGGTAGGGAGGTTAGAGATATAGAAAATTAGATGTCCTAGTTAATAAAAACTAGAAATCTATCTAATATAACCTGGATCAAATTTTCCCATAGTCATATAGTAGATTAGGTAAAAGGGTTACCTTTGAGATCTAAATCAATGAGTCTAACATCAAATATGAAATAATTTACGTCAGTCATAATTTTAGTGAAATCTTTTCAACCACCCTTTTTCCAAAGGGGAAAGAGGAGAGGTGAAGTCCCAAATAACCAACTAGTTCTGATTCATAGAATTCCTTATGAAAATAACCAAGTTTACATAGATATTTTAAATCACATAAATATATTTGGGGGCATAAATTTTGGACATTATCCATTTGAATTTACTAGAATTACCTTTGAATAAACTAGTAATATGATTACTGCTACAACTGAGTGCCACCCATTGAAGGGTTTGAGGATTCCACACAATCACCAATCCTTTTTAAGCCCAATCAAAACTAGAGCTGATATATTTGGCCCTTTTACAAATTTTTCCTTTACAATGATCGAGAGTATTTACACATTTTGGATTTTTGGATGATCAAAACATTAGGGTTATGCTTCTTTCTAAAATTCTCATCTAATCACTGTTTGATGGAGTTATTGAGCCCATTGACATTCCAAGATATAATATATATTTATTAGTACTAATAAAATTATTTTAAGGGTTTTTTGGGTACCCTTTTCTACCCTATTTATTATTTCCTTTGTCCTTAGCTTTTGGTTGACATATCTTCTTGATTTTTTTTGGGTCTTCTCCTACATCTATATTCTTCTTTCCTTTTCTAGTTTTGACTAACATCCACTATCTTTATTATATTATTAGATCTTGTTTTGGGAAGATTTAAGAGGAAAACTAAAATAACTCATTTCTTTTAAATTTGGTAGTTTATTTTGAACTAGGTTTACCCAAATAATGTTATATGATATAAGCTCATCATTACCTTATTCCTATGTCATTATTTTCATATGAGGACTTTGTAAAATTAGGATCTTAACTATTTCATCATGACAAGCCTTTACATGTTACTCTCTCTCTAAAATGAATGGTAATAGAAATAAAACATTCATATTTATATTTAAAAAATATCTTATATATTTATCATATTTCCACTCTTCTTTATCTTCTTTTCCTTGGAAATGTTAACAACTTCTAATAGAATCTAGTCCTTTTCTAGTTTGGTAGCTTCAAGATGGTGAGATGGATTAAACACATCTAATATTATAATTTTTTAGCACTTATCTTATTAGAGGATTAGAATTGGGGGTATTATATTATGAGACTTGCTTCAATTTCTCCTCATTACATGGATATTATAACCTAGTTGTGTTATTTTCTAATGGTACTAAAGTTTTCATAGGGAGACTAATTATGGATTTTTTAACCCACTTGGACTTACTAGTCTATAAAATTTATTTGTTAATAGGGAATTATTTTTCAATTGAGTTAGTATGTTGCATTATTTATAGATATCAATATCTCTCTCATATTCAATCACTTAATCTACTCCCCATACTTGCATTATTTCTCTTAGGAGTATTTGAGGGATTCTGTTGCTTAGATGAACACATTGAATATTATTTATATCATTATTATTATGTATTTCATGATTGGATATATGGATATTAGTTGACCTAAATAATTGGATATTATCAGATTGACTTGAGGTTCAAAAAACTCTAAGGTAACTCTAGAAATTATACCCACATGGAGATATAATCTAAAGCTTAGCTGCATATGTTGATGTCAAATTCCAATTTCCTAATACAAATGTTCTAGTTTGACACAAACCAAGGTCCTTATATTAACACCTTGAAGCTATCTTCAAGGTTTGCCAATTTGAATATAAAGATTTTTTTCCAAGGAAACAACTTCTAGTTAGCCATTTGGCTTCCATTTCTAGTGGTCCCATCCTTTGAAAGAGTCAATATTTGGTTTTAATCCATTGTATTTATCCAAGAGAGATTTTATCCATAAATTTCCATTAAAATTTTATAAAATAGTATCAAGGACATTTACACATAACTAAACATTTTCAATAGAGTGATCTATAGAAAAACTTATGAATCTTGATTCATTGGGTGCTTGCCTAGCAATCTATCAGCCCATGATAAGAGTGATTTTTGGATGTTGCATGTTGGATATGATATTCTACCTCATGGGTCATTTACATATACTCCTTCCTTGAATATAACATCCTTGGCATGGGTGCCTACACCGTCCACATATTTTTTGTCATTGAATTCTACCTTTATTGGGTCATCTAAGTCACCAGTTGTAGTTTCTAGGTCTATGTTTTCACATCCATTTACGTATTTTAAATTCAAAATTACTTCAACCACTATTCTAATCATAGTAAAATTATAGGTTTATTTTTATATTTTCATATCTAAGTTCAAATCACATGTTATCATATCTTCCATTCACATAAAAAAACTAAAATCAAATCATCCTGGAAAACATACATAAATTTTTGCACTCTTTTAATTAGAAAATAACACAAATAAAAAATCACGTTATCTAGTTTAAATTCATTTCATTTAGAATTTCATGCGTAAATACTTTCAAAAAATTAGAAAAAATAAAATATTTAATTTACTTTATTTTAATTACTTTAATTTCTATTAGTATCATAATATTCTTTTCATTTCAAAAAGGCTTTTTATAAACAAAAATAATCCCGATAAATTCTTTCTCAAACACAAACAAACCCAAAAAAAACTTTATTAAAACCAACACTCAATTACAAAATAAGAATGTACTCATTTTGAAATTAATGTTTTTTTAGCTACATGCTAAAAAAATATAAATCCTAAACAAATTAAATAATACTTATAAACTTTGAATTAAATTTTTACCTCACTCTTGAATAACACTTCCTAAACAAGTTCATTTTCATAGAGTGGGAATGTTCCCTAGAGTGAAAACCCTTGTACTAGTGAGAAACATCCAAATTGTCATAAAATTTGAGATTTGTATAAAAGTATTTCAATCTAATCCTCTTTATAGCCTCAACATTATTTATTAAGACACTCTTCATGATAAAATTAGAATAACATAAGTCTAATCAACATGATATATCCATCTTATGTAGCGTCAAGACAATAATTTACAAATTTGATTCTTTAATTTTAGTCTCAAGTCTAGCCTTGTCATATATAATTTTATTCATGGATGACATTGTCTAGGAAAACCCAACTCAATAAAGCAAGCCAACTTCCTAGAGTCCTTCAACCTAATTTCATCAAACTCCTAAAACCTATTTTAGACCAAGAACTATGTTACCTTGTCCTTATGAAATCCAAACGTTATTTAAATCCTATCACACATAAATTCACTTCCCTTAATTAATGTTTCCTGTAATTTAACTATTTTGGTATGGAAATGAACATCCTTTTCCACATACTACTCAAAACACCTTTATAATAGCTCAACTTAACCAACCATCCCTTTTGCCTCTTCTTATTCAAATTCCTTAACCAAACCAACCAAAAAAATCAAACCAATAGACCATTTATTAGATCATCCTTTCATTTTATGTATCAACTAGAGCTCAAAAATTTGATTACATGAAGGTTACCATGTTCATTTGTTCATTTATATTTACCCATGCTATTCCATAAATAATCACTACATGCTCTTTCAAATATTCTCTAGACTTATAAATGTAATAGTGTTTTTTCCTATCCTCATTCTCATTTTGAAATATCATTCACCATATTATTCACCATTATGATCCCTACCACATTTATTACATGTTTCCCTATTCAAATATTATTATCCATTATTATTCCCTTCCTAAACACCATTACGTACATCATTCCACAACCTATTTATTGTTCAATATATTACTATATGAACTAAGATGCTTGTGCATTTTTTAACGACTTGAACTTTAATTTGGAACATATCTCCCCTTTACCATACTCATTCTCATTTTCTCTTTCCTTTCATGATACCCCACACCATTTCCCATCATGTTATCATATGTATTCCTACATCATTCCTCACCATGTTCCCCACATCATTCCTTAATAAAATTTTGTTCTAAAATCACATTACACTAGACATTGTTAATTTTTTTTGTTTCTTCTAAAATACCATTAACCACACCATTACCCACTTTTTTCCCTAAACCATTTTCCACCCCATACTCTAGCTAATTTACCACACCATTCCATGCCTCAATTCCCACCTAATTCCATATTTAATACATTATTTTCAAAATGAATTCTAAATGTTATTTCAAATATCTAATATATACCTAAATACACTAATATAAATGTTTATTTATTTTTACATGAATTCTAATTAGTAAAATATGTCTTTTTTGGTTCTAATGTATATTCCCTAACTCATTCCTTGTTCAATAGATGATTATGAAAAAAATGATAAATGTATGTTTTCATATAGTTTATAGATGATTAAAATAAATAATCTAATTGTCTACTTATTACTCATCCATGTCCAATCTAAGATATTATTCACCACACATTTTCCCACACTTTATATTGTGTTTTTTCTAAATCTTTCTTAGGTTACTATGCATGATAGATATTGAAACACAAATATATAAATTATTATAGTGTCAGTATATTAATTAATATTAATTTATTAAAAACTTACTTAAGGATCACAATAGAACATCAATAACACCATTATTAAAAAAAAAAGAAAAAAAATGAGCCCAAATAAATGAACAATTATATCATATTTACAGAAGGAAACATGTCATGCAAGCATCATATAGGTAAAAATGAAAATTATAATAAGATTAATATGAAAAAAATAATCCATATTTCACTATTATTTAAACATCAATATCATATCCTTTAAAAATAATAAAACTCATCACACATGGATCTCAACTAAAAGTTGACACTTAAACATAAACCTTATACAAATACTAAACATTATAGTCATTCATTCCCTAGATTAATATCCTTAAAATAACTTTTAATTACCACCTATAAATATGTAACTTTTTGAGATACTATAAAATGAGATCCAAACTCCATATTTATAATTTTACCAAACTCTTGTAACTTTTTGATTTTATATTGATTCATCTCCCCTTCACCAACTATCATGTGTGATGTCCTTTACATATAAAATATTATTTTATATATTTGTCCCCCATATATTTCACAATGACAAATTATATTTATATCAAAGTGTATATGTTTCCAACCTAGATCAACCCAACATACTCCATATTCTCCTTATATTGATGATTTTAATGTGTCAACATTTCCTTCACTATCTTTCTCTTTCATGTGTGTTTATTCATTATATGTGTGTTTTTTGAACACCACTCATTGTAAATCATGGTTATTATGTAATAATATTGTTACCTTTTTCATGATCTAGAAGATGAACTTTACAGGTATATAATAACAATTCGACATTTCAATCGCATATCAATTCTTAGATAATATTTTCAATTTTTCCTTAAATGCATTTAAAGTTTCAACATTCCCCCACACTATGTTTCTTGTCTACCCTCAGAAAATTTATTATTTTATTCTTTTTTTGGCTATTATCCTACATATAAAATGAAAACTATAGTTAATTTAGATTTAAAACTATTTTACATTTAATCCAAACAATAAATGGCTACTATGTTTGTGGAATTAATTCTTGTGTATCTTAAAATAGTTGCCTTATTATGTTTTAATTATATAAATTAATTTTATATGTAGATAATATGGATTACATTATCTTCATCTACTACTCATATAATTCATACAAAATAACTTATTTACATTATGTAAATTTACATGATACTATAAATCTAAAGTAATGTTATTATTCCATTATGTTGAATGAAAATAAATCAAACATTTAAATTACTATATGTGGAGAATATCAATATAAAAATTAATCTAATTAATGAAAAATATTTTTTTTCCATAAATAATATCCATAAAATCAATGTGGAAAACATGTGATGAGTTGACTACTCTTTAAAAAAATAGATTAATTATTCTAATTAATTAACTATTGATTTAGTTTAAAATAATAAAAAACCATTTTTAATTTAATAATCATTCTTATACATGTGTTTTAATCCAATTCAAATTTTAATGCAACCAATATTATCATGGAAGTTGGTCATGAATGCCATAATACTATAAATTTATAACCCTATTAACTTACCTTATTCATAAAATGATGTATTAGAAAATGGCATATATATTTTTTAATTAGATAGGGTGAATAAAGTAGGTTTTATAGGGATCATTTAAACACTAGCACAAAAAAAGCAATACATAATGAAAGATAAGCCAAAGATCAGTAGTAGTTCAGAGAAGGCCTTCAGCTGAACAAGAACATAACAATAACCAAAAACAAAAAGATGAACATAACAATAACCAAAACAAAAAAGACCACAAATAAAGCTTTAGTTAGAAATATATATCTCATAAGAGATAGTAATATCTTGTATATCCTCCTAATTTATCTCTTGACTAGTTTTATTCAACATTAACTTTTTAATCCTACACATAGTGCATTTTGAGGGGCCTTCAACAAAGGTGAGGATAGTATTTTATTGATTTGAGTTGGGGTCAATTTAGGATGAGAAGTGGTCTAGTTAATGATATTTTCCTTAGATATTACCACTAGTTCATTCATATTTTCTAGTAGGGTGTCTTGCATCTTCAACACCATATCTAATTCATTCTTAAGTTTCACAGTTGTCAATTTCAAATGATTCTAGTTAGCAATAAGATCTGGCATGGCCATCCCAAAATTATAAAGCTTTTCCAAAAATATTCCAAGTTCTAGTTGCCTCCTTGGTGGGGGTGGATTTGGTTTTACATTCTTTGGTAGAGGGCAATAAAGGGGATAACATGCATGTAAGGGGTGTATGGTCCAGGTTGGTTGAGGGGGTAAAGAAGTAGGGGTTAGGGGAATCATCCTCATTTTCATGGGGAATAAAGGCATAAATATAAAGGAATTAATCAAAGGAGATGTATTTACTTGGTAGAGGATTGCATTTTTGAACCAAATATAGTAGATCATGGTGAATTATGTCATTTATTACTCACCTAGTAAACTAGGGATGTGCTCTAGGGATTTAAGTAAATAAAAAGGCAAACATATTTTATAACCTTTTAAATGGTTAAGGAGAAGTAAGTGATGAGATAAAATCATAGTGAACTTAAATTTTAATGTAAGATATTTCATCACTTACAAACAAATCTCTGACCATCACTTGGGGAGGTTAAGCTTAGGGAAACCTTTCTTGTTTGTCTTCATATCCTCATTAGTTTTGAATAATTTCTACATTGATTAAACTTTATGGTTGTTTTCTTTAAATGATTTCTTCCTATTGTAGGGCATGCCTATCACCTCACCAATACTTTCCTTTGAGACAACTATTCTCAATCCCCTCATTGTTATCATTCACTTATTCTAGGCAATAATAAATTCCTTTAAGAGGTTTTTCTCATTACCTATAATGCATTACATGAATGAAAATAGACCTCCTTTATGAAGTTTCTTTTACACTTTTTTGTTATTATATACTTTAGAGCATGAGAGTGGTTTAAGACAATCTCTGTCACCCCCCATGGTCAGATTTATACAAGAATTATTACCCATTAAATTAGCCTCTATGTTTTTATTTCTAGAGAATTTGAATAAGCTATTAATATCAATGGAGTTAATTGTGAATTTGGGGTGAGAATCATTACTCATACATTTTACACACTCTTCATAATGTTAACTTTAGGTTATGCTTGGCCAACTCATTATGACAATTGATTGCAATCATTATTAAGGGTGTTTAGGATTTGGATTGGGATTTGATTGGTGTTATCCTATGTGACTAGCATTTCATCACCCACTCCAAAATTGGCAATTCTATCAGTTTTAGAGTTTCCCTCTAAGTACACATGGATAAGATAATATTGCTCAAATGAGTGGAAAAGTCTATGAGTGTCATTGATAGTTTATTTGATGGTATGAGATAGGGCAAATTTACCTTCAAGATCATAGAGGATATTAAGTGAAGTTCCTTCAATAAACATTTTGGGGTTAAATAGTCAAGATGCAAGATGAATGACCCAAAATTTAGTCATGGCCTTGGTAACATGGTTAGTTTAGTGTCATAGGGGACCTATAAAAGTAACAAACACAAATCCATCATTGGTGAGTATCTATGTTCTATGTTACCAACCAAAAAATAATTTGATTTTTAGGATCAGATGTTTGATTCAGAGTTAGCACTAGAGATCCCATTGATCCTCTAGATCCAACTCAACCAAATATCCTAAATTCACTGAGTAAGATCGACTCTCTTCTGCAAAAAAAATAATAGAATCCTCCTTAAGAAAGTGGGGGATGTGGATTTGTTGGAGTTTAGAGTTGAGCTTAAGAAAAGCTTGGGATTCCTCATAGGTGACATTATTCTAATTAAGAAATTTCCATTGAGGGGAACCATTGGAAACATCCCCATAGTCTTTAAATTTTGTGCCCCATTTATTTGTAAATATTATAGAAAGATTGGTCTATATATGTTGGAAATTGAGGGGGTTTTAGGATAACTAAGGATTATCCCAAAAATCCATCGATTCCCCATTACCTATTTTCAGCCTATAACCTTTTTGTATGATCTTATTTCCACTAGAGATTGATTTCAAGAAGGTTAGGCCATATATTGAGCCTTCCTCCCAAGGAAATATATCTTTGTTAGTACCCACTATGTATTTGGCCTTAATTATTTGTGTCCATTATTTATCTTATTTTAGGATTTTCCAACCCATTTTTTTAAGGAGAGCTTTGTTCATGTCTCTTATTTTATAGATGCCTCATTTGCCATTAGATTTAGGGAGACAAGCCTTATCCAATGAACTATGGGGAGCCTAAACCTTTATTTTGTCCCTTTCCATAAGAAATTATGTTGAATATGTTCAATTTTATCTTTAATTTTGTTTAAAATTTTGCAAAGAGACATGAAGTATATTCAGATACTTTGTATAGTGATCTTAAGTAAATGGAGCTTATCGTCTTAAGGAAGGATATGAACTTTCCATCCAATAAGTTTCTTTTGAATTCTATCCAACAAAGGGTTCTAGTATTCATCTTTTAATTTGCTACTGAAAATTGGAAGTCCCAGCTGGGTTGAAGGGAGCTTCCTAAACTGATAGCCAAAGACGTTGGCCAGCTTATTTTGAAGTCTTTCTTGGGTGTTAATGAATAAGGTTGAGCTTTTTTGAAATTGATGCTCTGATTAGACACTTTATTGTAGTCCATAAGGATCCTTTTAAATTTTTTAGCTTCTTCTATTGTATTTTATCCAATTAAGAAGGTGTCATTGGAAAATGACATAGATATTATATTAGTTGTTTTAACAAGAAAAAAATATTTAGATGAGATTTTCCCTAATGTATTGGCACTCCCCCATAATTTTTTATTATATAATATATAATTCTGACATGGTTACACTTTAAGGCCTAGAATGGGCAATAAAATAGTAATTTTAATGTGTGGTAAATGATCAATCATGTCATTCATGATTATATCAAATATTTGTAATTAAATCATACATGACAAAAACATAAAGAGGAAAGTTATACCATTCAAAATTACAAAGACAAATATAGTGACAAGAACAAATATAGGCATGTTTTTCACCTAAGAAAACCCTTTTGGTTAAAAAATAAAACATATTAACATTATTGATTATAACTTAAACTAAACTATATTATAATGCTAAATTAATTTTTAAGATTTTATAACCTTTGTATAGTGATTCACTATATGTTAAAATGAACAAACATAGATACATGTATTCATAATTTAAAAACCTTTATTACAAAAATACTTCCTTAGAAGAATCATGCCTTTATTAGGAACTTATATTTTTAATTTTTTCACAATATCAAAATCTGCATTCACCAACTACTATGCCAAATTAATGTGTATCACTCTTAATAATTTTCATGTCCAAAAGTAACCAATACAATTCTAACATTTATTTAGTATTATATATAACTATATACATATAGTTATATAAGTTTATGAAATTACTTTAGATAACATTTATTTGATCTAAATGTTGTATTACCCCTTAAAATAACTTATTGTGACTTGACCAGTACACACCACTTTACGATATCCTAGAGCAAAATAAAACTGAGTAAAATATCCTTTGCATTTGTACCATCATTTTTTCATGCTGGAAATTTTGTGAAAATTTTAAATCTGATCTCCATGCAAGTATCAATACCCATCCATTGTTTTAGAGTCAACACACATAACATTACATACATATAGTGCTTGTGGAAAACACCTTGCCCACCACCTAAATTTCACCCAATTTTCTTTGTGTAAATTATTTATAATTTGTTACATTTACATAACATAAATATGATTTATAATAATGTATTAAAAATTACTATTGTATGCTTAAATCATACTAATAAAAATCTTTTAATATATGGATTATATTTTTTAGTTGCTCTAATAAAGATACAATATGAATATTTCATAACTAAGATAGAAGTTTTGTGATAAGGCTGAATTTTTATGTTGCATAGGATTAATAGTATAGTTATCCATTTCTATAAATAAATATCACTCACTAAAAAAAAATAGTATAATGTAATAAACTTCCCTAAGAAGTATAAGAGAAAATAATAAAAATTTGTTCTTAAAGAAGTCAAGGCAAATGTGATGGTGCTCCTAGGAAAAATATTATGATTGCAAAATTATTTAACATTACATTTGTGTGTTATTATTATATAGGTTATATTAAATACTTTAAATTAAAGTGGTTATAGCTATCACCAAGGCTATAAAAACATATCTATGAGTGAAAAGGAAAAATAATTGTTAAATCCACATGATCTTATTGTCCTGATGATTTATAAAGCACTAAAAATCTATGAAGGTGGTGCTAACCTTAGACCATTTTTAATAAAATAAATTACCCCAATTATTCTCTTTCAAAGCATTTATTTATAAAATTAAATTACTTTTTTTGGTATGACATCTTCCTTTATTAATAATTTTGAATATTTTGTATGTAAGATTGAGGATTGGAAAGTAGAATAAAATGATACTTTGGTGAGATTTGATGTAATGTCACTTTATATAAAGATACCACTTCATGAAATGATGAGTGTCATCCATGAATTAATGACTTATAAATGCTGAATTTGTTGGATATATGCTTACGATTAACCTTATTCACTTTTAAATATTATATTTATGGAAAAATATAGGGAGTGGCAATGGGAACTCCATTATCCTCCATCTTAGAAAACTTGTTTATAAAAAATTTAAAGTAAAAATATATAGAAACATATCCACTAAACCCAGAAGGTGGGATAGGTATATAGATGATACCAATTCTAAATGGTCCCATTATATTGATTGGCTTTAAAAATTCCTTGAGCATATAAATGGGAGAATGAATAAAAATGAGTTAATTATGGAGATAGAATAAAATGTCATGAACTGACCTTGTGGCCCTTTCAGATACTAGTCTATAGCCTACTTTAGCATGTTTAGACAACATTTAGACTAACGACTACTGATGTTGGTTCTATTTTTAGATATTTATGATGCAAGATAGCTTAGATAGCCAAGATGTTGATTGTGCTTCATAGGGCATACTTGGGGTCATGGTTATCATGACTAAATATAGTCCCTTTTTTAGCTATTGATGATTATGCTTTGATTTCTAGTTCATGTTGATGATTCATTATGATTTATTATTGATATAAAAACATCCTTCATGTACTAATGATGTCTTATTTGGTGGATATAGGCACCAAACCATGAGCTATGCTCGGTAAAGGGTTTGGACATCTCAGGTATACATGCGGGTGATTAAGTAGTTAGAATATCACTTCGACAGGTATATCATGTATTATATAGTACTAAGACATCATTGTTATATGATTTTATGTTATTTATTTTCATTATTATTGGTCTTGCCTTATTTTGGAGCATGTGTGTTCTATTCTTATCCCCTAATTGGGATTATTAAATTTTGGCATCATTGTTCCTCATGCCTATCCTTGTGTGCTTGAGGTCAATTTTCACATCTTGGTTTTCTTGCCTAGGTGTAGTGAACTCTAGAAAATTAAATTATAAGAGTGGTTCATCCTTTTAACCTAGTTGGTTGGGTTTAACTAGATCATTTTGGGCCTCTTAACATGGATAGACATGTAACAACCCCCTTCCTTCATGGTGGCTCAACTTCACCATGATTATGGGTCAACTTTATGAGTTTGTTGATCATTATTATTTTAGTAATTTTTACTAGTTATTACTACTTTGATACTTCTATTATCATTATTATTAATTATCAATTTTTATAAGCAGGATCAGTTTTATGATATCATATGAATGATATTATTGTAATGATTTTTACTAATTAATATCATTTTAATAACTTGTCATTTTCTTATTAATTTTTTAATTAATGATTTTATTATATCATCATCATCATATTAATTAATTTATGCCTTGTTAATTATCTATTTTAATTTTTTTGATAATTAATAAGTATTTAATATTTTTATTGTTACTTATTTAATGTTTCATCACTTCATTTTAGACTTAACAATTTATGAGTTTGGTGGAATGACCTTTAACACTAATCATTTTAATAATTTAATTGAATATTATTTTATGAATTTTATTTTTTATATGATAAGGTAAAACCATATTTTATAGGGACATGAAACCATGAGAGTGTATTACAAAAGTTTTAATAGGCCATCCAAGGCCAAGAGAATAAAATAGAAAACCTAGTACTTATAACAAAGATATGAAATAGAAAATTAAAATATATCTAAGAGGAAGGTCCCTCTTGAATATATTCAAAAATATTGTTATCCTTCACTAGGATGAAGGGTTTATCTTTTAAAACCTTGGAATAGGTATGGTTCTCATGGGCTTCAACCTCCTCCTCAAGGAAGATCATCCTAGGCTACTCCTTACCTTTAACCTACAAAAGATTTTGTTTATGGGGGACCCACCTAGGGGATCCCAAGGGGGGATTTAAGGACTTGGGGTGATTTCATAATAGGAGATTAGGGGGGCTGGGTGGAGTGGACAAACGTCTAGACAGTAGCCTCAACCACCTAGTGAAGTTCATTCCAGTCTTGGATCAACTTTACCTGGCCAAAACCTACTTGCTAAACCCTTGAATTGAAAATTTATAGCATTTATTTATTCTTATCTAATTCCTCCTTCACTATGGCCTTACCTTTTCAAGATGAGGTTGTAGGAGTCTCAAGTTTAATGGTTTTAGGCTTGGAAATAAATAATAATTTGAGAGGTTGGTTATCAAGGGGGGACTGGGATAAACTATTTTGGGGGAGCATTCAGGGGGTAGATGGGATCCATTGATAGGATACTCTACCAAGGAATCATCCTCAGAAGAGGATCCCTTAAGGGGACTTTTTAACCTAATAGGTTCTAATCATGTTTAACAAGAGGATTAGACCTTGATGGAGGATGGAATTTGTTTCATTAAATTGGTGGAGTAGAACAATAATTTTTGGGGACTTGAAAAATAAATATGGAAGACTGATTTTAAACTAGATGAAGTAATTTAGGAGTAGGAAATGGTGTGAAAAAATTAAAGTGTACTTACCTTCCAGAGTCATGTACCTCATGATCCGAAGGTAGATATCTAGATAGTATCTTAGGTGGTCAGCTCGAGGGAACACTTTCTTGTCTATTTGCACAAAGTCATTCATTCTAAAGAATCATTTTATGGATTCTTATTTCTTAGATTAGTCTTTAATTTCCTTTATGCTTATGTAGGATATGCTCATGGCATCATCGATTAATTCTTTTGAGACATTAATGGTGATTCCTCACATGGTGACCTTCTGTTTAGTCCATGCTACAATGAAGTTTTGGGACACCATGGAATTATGTTCAATAATGCATTTCATAAACTCTATAAGGCCTTTCTTCTTGAGTTTCTTCTAGACCTTCTTTTTCTTGTGGACCTCTTTACATGATGTGGGTTCTAAGTGGTCTCAATCACCACCCATGGTTATTGAAAGCATTGAGATGGAGTGGGAGAGTGGAAAGTTTTAGATATAAGAAAAATAACTAGGGTTAAAATGGGAGGGAATGCTCACCAAAGTCACATAGAAAAAATTAATCCCCCTCTCTTCAAAATGAATATAAATATGCTAAATTAGGATTTTCCCCATCAAGTTCAAGGGTTACACATGTAAGGGGATGACTATGTTACGCTGTAATAATACCTTTAGCATGGATGACAATATACACCTTTAAGGGGATGTTTATTGTATCATAATAGTTAGTTAAATGGTAGAGATCAACTCCAATGCTGGCAAGGAGGTCGATCACCCCATTTCCTTCTCTATAAGTGTGAATGAGTTTTAAGTGAGGTATGATTTTAAAAATGTCCTTCACATCATTAATAATATCTTTAATTGTGTGTGAGAGTGTAGTTTCTCCTTTCGAGGCATTGAGGATGTTCAGCAAATTACCCTTTATAATGATCTTGTTCTAGTTAATGCTTGATGCTAGCTAAATACCATAAAGGAATGCCTTGGCCTCAATAAGATGGTTTTTATGCTTACCCATGGGACCTACATAAGTAGCCACCATATCCCCTTTAAAGTTTCTTATGATGCCTCCTCCCCAATAGGACTTGGTTTTCCCTTTGAGGTCCCATAAAAATTTAGTTTCACCCACCCCTTGGGAGGAGCTTTCCATTTAGTTTTCTTGTAGATTAAGTCTTTGGTGGAGGACAAAGAACTTGTTGAAGATCTCAATTTTTGAGAATGAGCAAGGTTGAGGGGGGATAGGGTTTTTATCTTTAGGAGGGAAGGCCTTCTAATTTATATATATGTACTCACAGAGATAGGGGAAGACATTCTTTAGTAGGTGCCTTTTATTGAGGAATAGGCTATCATTATAAATTTTATAGATGCACCAAAACCAATGAGTAAGGGTAAAGTCCCAGAGGAAGGTCAGTGAAGGAATGATTCATAGGGGATTCCATTATAGAATGAGATCCATGATGATGTTAGGTTTGACCCATGACATGTTGAGGTGATTAAGAAACTAATTAAACAAATTCAAATTGAAGAGATATTCTAGAAAAAGGTGATAAGTAGAATATTTTACACTATAATAAATTAGACATCTGTTGAGGATAATCAATCATCTTTTGGCTAATTTTTCCATAGTTAGGATCCTATTTTATGCCATAATCTAAAATAAGAAATTGACCTTGGGGGTTAGGTGCTTAACCCAAAAAAATTTCTAATGGTTCCAGTTGCTTTCCAAATTGATTTCAATGG
Source organism: Torreya grandis (assembly GCA_037957365.1). Taxonomy (NCBI): domain Eukaryota; kingdom Viridiplantae; phylum Streptophyta; class Pinopsida; order Cupressales; family Taxaceae; genus Torreya; species Torreya grandis. Next base: position 44,818 of record JARHVA010009634.1, read on the forward strand.
CATGGCCCAAGGACACCAACTATGAGCCACTATCTTCAACTCTCTAGATAAAATGATCTTCCTTATATAATAAGGGAATGTATGTCTATTTTACGGCCTAATGTAGATTTTGAATGGCTTGATATTCTTCTAAGGTAAGATCTTCATTGGGGATGAACTTCCAACACTTTGTTCCTTTCTTAATTTCCTAGTAATCCTTTAACTTGGATCCCCATCTTTGCTTGAGCTGTCCATACCACTCGACCCATATCTCTTGGGCTAAGAGGGGGGTGGGGGATACCTAGGCATCTTCCCAAAAATTGATTTTCTCTCCATTACCAATTTTCCAAAGAATAGCCTTCTTCAAGATATATTTACAATTGGTTATGGCTTTCTAAAAGGTGGATCTGTCAGTGGGTCCTTATTCACATAAGAATTCATCCTCTTCCACTCCTAGATATTTAGCCTTAAGAATTCTTGTCCATTCTCCATTATCTTTCATGGGTGCTAACCCATTTTTGTCGATAATGCTCTGTTCATAAAATTTATGATTCTTAGGCTGAGGCCTCCATTTGATTTAGGGAGATACAATTTTTCCCAAGCTACCAGATTGAATCTAAATCTTTCTTCAGTGCCTCTTCATAAAAACATTTTTTGGATTTGTTTAATTTTAGAGGTAACATTAGATAGCATTTTAAAGACAGACATTAGGTAAACATGAATGCTCTAAATGGAAGCCTTGAAGAGCTACTTTTTCCCTACCTAGGTGAGAAGGTGACCTTTCTAACCCACCAATTTGATTTTAATGTGATCAATAAAGGGGTTCCAAAGTTGGGATTCCATTTTTATAGCAAAGAGAGGGATACCCAAGTGATTAACTAGCAATTTTCCCACTTGGTAGTTAAGAATTTTGGAAATTCTTCTCTATTTAGGTGGTGGAGTATTAATAAAGAAGAGGAAACTCTTTTGAAAGTTAGTGCATTGGTTGGAAACTTTTTCATAATTGTTAAGTATACATTTCAGGTGCTTGGCTTCCTCAATAAAAGCATCTCCTAGGATTATAGTGTCATCAATGAACTAATAGTGGGTAATAGGATAAATTTTATGGGCCACCAGGATACCCTTTATTATACCTTAGTTATAGGCACTTCTCAAACTTTTCCCCAATGTTTTAGCTAAGATGATGAAGAGGTATGGAGAGAGGGGGTCTCCCTATCTTAAACCTCTTGAGGTAGGAAATAAACCTTTAAGAACCCCATTTATAATAATAGAGAATCTAGGGGTGGCAATACAGTTCCATATAATTTTTTGGGTATTATGATTTAGCCCAAGACTTTCCATAATTTGCATTAGAAAGCACCATGAAATATAGTCATAGGCCTTTGACATGTCTAATTTGAGTAGAATGCCCTATCTTAAAGACTTGGAGTTCAAGTGCATAGCTTCATTAGTTATGACAATGCCATTGAAGATTTGCCTACTAGCTATAAAAGCCCCCTGTTGCTTCCTAATGATTGAATCAAGAAGGGATTACATGCAATTAACCAAGATGGAGGAAAAAAATTTATATGTGGTGTTGCATAATCTGATTGGTTAAAAATCTTGAATGTTGGTGGTGCCTTGTTTTTTTGGGATTATGACCAAGAAGGTATTATTGATTTCTTTAAAAATGGATTTGAAGTGGAAGAATTCTTTGGTTGCTTCTTCAACTTCTAGGTGAATAATGTCCTAGTACTTTTTGAAAAAGAAAGGGGGAAACCCATATGATTTAGGTGCCTTGAGGACATTCATGAGGAAGACAACACTTTTGATTTCCTTGTCTGAAGGGGTTTGGATGAGGGAGGCATTATCCATAGTTGAGAAGACTTTGTCAAAGTTAGATACTATAGAAGAGACTAGTAGATTGTCAGGTTCACCATCCTACAAAAGAAGGTTCTTACAAAAATTTATAATTTGTTAAGAGATGTCATCCTCATCCTTACTAATGGTTTTATATTCTATTTGAATCTGGGATATTCTATTGATATTCCTGTGTCTAGAGGCTAAGTGATGGATTTTTTTATATTTTTATCTCCCTCCTTCAGCCATAAACATCTAGATTTTTGCTTCTAGTATGCCTCTTCTTTTGCTTCTAGATTGTGAAAATGACATAAGAGGTCTTTTTCCTTGGAATCCACATTCTCATTATAATCCCTAGAGGTACTAATCTCTTTAATAATTGAAAGATCCATTTCAAGGGCCTTTTTTGCAAAAAATATCTTCAAAAACTTCCTTGTTCTATATTTTTAGCTTACTTTTAAGGAAGTTGAGATTTTTTGTGAAAATAAACATGGTTGATCCCAAAAAGTGTTTTTCCCACCATTATTTCAAAGAATTAGTGAAATTAGGGTGATGGGTTCACATGCTTTTGAATTTGAAAGGACAAAATTTGGGCTTGGAGATTTTGACTACTTCAAAGACCAAGGGGTTATGGTTAGACCCAATTCTAGGAAAATAAAAAAGTCTATTGGATAAAAGAATGTCCTAATTTAAATATATCAAGAATCTATTAAGGTATACCTGAATCAATTTTTCTCCTAGACTTTTATTGGTCTATATATATGGGATTCCATTAAGGTATACATATACTAAGCCCCCACTTGTAATGAAGTCATTAAAATCCAACATACTATCCATAAGGTTGATGAGACCACTCTTTTTATCACCTGGGGTAAGAGGAGTGTTGAAATCACCAACCAAAATCTAGTTCTAGTTAGTATAGTTCTTGCAAAAATTTACTAGTTCCTTCCAAAGAAGATTCCTAGTAGTTTTGGAGTTAGGAACATAAATATTGGTTAGTATCCATTTGTACTTACTTTTTATGTTAGTGAATAAAACTGAGATTTGGTTGGATGATTTCCATAACAAACTAAGCCCCCACTTGTAATGAAGTCATTAAAATCCAACATACTATCCATAAGGTTGATGAGACCACCCTTTTTATCACTTGGGGTAAGAGGAGTGTTGAAATCAACAACCAAAATCTAGTTCCATTTAGTACAGTTCTTGCAAAAATTTACTAGTTCCTTCCAAAGAAGATTCATAGTAATTTTGGAGTTAGGAACATAAATATTGGTTAGTATCCATTTGTACTTACTTTTTATGTTAGTGAATAAAACTGAGATTTGGTTGGATGATTTCCATAACAAGTCTCCTTCCATAGTGTCAAGGTTATAAAAGATAGCCAAGCCTCTTGAAGCCCTTATAGATTATAATGCAAGGACATGGGTGTTTTTCTAGATCTATGCCACACTAATTTTAAGATTAGAATCAAACATTTTGATTTCTTGAATAAGAAAAATAGAGAAATTGACCCTTTTTATAGCATTTCATAGAGTTTTATTTATTTATTAGGGTTGTTTAATCCCTTGACATTCCATGAGAGTGATTTCATTTCTTATCCTGTTGAACCTTAAGAGTTTGTTGAGAGCCATTAGCAATCTCTTTTGTAGTTTCCATATTCCTATTTAAAATTTTGGGGGATCTACCAACTAGTTTAGGGAAAACACTAAGATTGGATTTTTTCTTACCTCTTTTAGATTTAGGATAAGAAGCAAGCCCTTCATCTTGGAGGGTCCTAATTGGGGGAAAAGGGTTCAAATATTATCTGACCTCTTTGTCAATCAAAGGGGAATCCTAATAGGGGAAAGGGGTGGGGAGCTGCTTGGGTTAGCAAAAAGGTGGCTCTTTTAAGAAAGAGCCAAAGTAGTCTCCAAGAGGGGGGATGGGAGGAACATGCATAGTTGGAGAATTGAGGGAGAAGGGTAGGTTGCTCAGGGGAGAAAAAAAGGGGGGAGAGGTGTCAAGGGGGGTAAAAGGGTATGGGGAAGGGTATAACTAGGGGGGAAGGGGGTATCAATTTGATATGGGGGACAAGGGTAAAAGGATTGGGAGGCCAACAAAGGGGCGGGGGATGAGGCCAAAAGAAAGGAGGAGGGGGATGAGAGAAGCATAAATAGGGTAGTGGGAGTTAAGCGACATGGGGGGAGGGAGGTAAAGGAGGAAGGGGAGAGTGGGGCTAAGGAGAGGGATGATGGGAGGGGGTAGGAGGGGGTATACCTAGAACACTAAGAGCACTCAAAGGCTTGGATTCAAGAAATGAAAAAAGAGGGGTGAAGGGATTAGAGCATTCCATACCTTTAGGACTATCATAAGATGGAAAAATCATGGGGAACTAAGTATAAGCATGCAAAAGAGGGTTGACCATGTCAAAAAACCACTTAGGCATGTTAGACTTTGAATTGGAATTATTTTTGAGGTTGGTGGAGGGAGAATCTTTAGAATGACTAGTTAGTGGATTCCTTAGGGGTGCTCAGGGGGAGCCAATTTTGAGTGGTCACTCTAATCAAGAATCCTTCTTTGAGGTGTCAAATTTGTCTCTGTATAGGAAGAAGTCCTCTGAAGCCTATCATTTTTTTGGACAATCTCGAAGCATGTGGCTAGGAACATCACATCTGGGATAGATGATAATATTATTTTCATAAATAATGCTTTGAGTCTAAACCCCATACTTTTATTTAATCTTGATTTCATGTAAGATGGGATTATTGGTTGATAGAAAGATGTGTACATGGGTGGTAACCATTCTCTGATAAGATAGAGTTACCAGATCAATTTTAATGGAATGGCCCAGTGTTCTAGCAATCCCATTGATAACTTTTGGGTACCAATATTCTAGTGAGAGCTTAGACAGGAGGAGCCACATTGGAATATCATCTATGGAAATATTGTTGAGGCTCAAGCTGTCCTTCCATATTATGATATTGACACTTTCCTTCCCCATGAAGTAGGGGTATTATGAAAGAGCCTTGATACAATCTTCTTAGAGGGATAAATTGATGAGGAAGAAGCCTTTGGCTAGTTTAATGACCTCTAAGTGGCCCTTTGGTTTCCATATTTCTTTATCCCATATCTAGAAATCATTAATGTTTAACCAAAAATTGTTGACCCTTGTAAGGATAGATTTGGTGAGATCCACATCAGTCTGTTCCATAATGGGGTCCAGGATCAGGATAAAAGATTCATTATTTGCATCAACTAGGAAGATCTAGTTGTCCAAAGGGACCTAGCCCACCAAATCTATTATTAATAATTTTGTCATTATTATGGATTTTATTAATCTCTTAATCTCTTATACTATTTTATAATTTTATCATTATGATGTTTTTAATGGAATTGTGGGATTAAGTAATCAAGCTATTAGTGTCTTTAGAATGGCATGTTTATTTAGGAAAGCAAGTGTCACATATATATAATTTATTTTTCTTGGCTTGGGGGATATTCTAGGGGAAGCATTGACCATGAAAAAGGCACAATTTTGAAAATAAAATATGGGAAAGTATGGTGATGGTATGGTAGGCATGGTGTGGGAGCATGGAATGTACCTTAGAAGACATGACATGAGAAAGGGAGTGAGAAGGAGTTGAAAGAAGGGGAAGAAAAAGGGAAATAAGGGGAGAGAATGTAATACGTAGATAAAAAGAGTATATTATGGGGTACCATTTAAGGTGGAGAGCATGACATAGTAGGTGGGAGCAGGGGAAAGCATGGAAGGAAGAGTAAGAGAACAATGCACAGGAAATGTAAGGGGATGCTAAGGATTAAATATAGAAGATGGGAGGTTTCGTGTGACATTTAAGGTGGGGAGAAATAAAAGAACATAGGGAGTAGGAGATGAAAAAGGAGACACAAAGGAAGGCATGGGGGATTATTGGTTTTTGATGGCATGGAAATGGAGGGAGGCATGTTAAAATGCCTATGTTAGAAAATAATTGAGAAATAAATGAAAAATATATGGAGACTATGCTCCTCTTGAAATAGAAGATCAAATGTTGGCTTGATTTATGTTTTTACCTTGAACCTTTGGATTGCATTTTATTGTTCATATCTCTTATTTCACTACATAGAATAATGGCTATACCAAAATCCTAAGGGTGGAATAGGGGTTGGGTATTTGGCATGGAGAGAAGAAGGGTGTTTTGTTGAATGCCTATGACTGGAAAATAAGCTAAAATGATGAAACCTTTGAATTTACCCTTATTTTTAGTTAACATTAGAATGCTCTATGTGATCTAGTATGATTTTAAATAAAATTTCATAATGAAAAATATTTTCTCTACATTATTTTCCCCAAAGGAATTAAATTGAGGTTTTTAAATTTGGGCATTCATTCTAAGATTATGTATTAACCAAACCATTTGTGCCGTAATCAAACTGGGATAATTAATACCTTAACAATTATGCTCTATTTTGGTTTGTCATTATGAGTTGCTACATTATTAATGTTTTGCTAGATATCACAAAGGAAATGGATAGATTTAACTAATGCTTAACTCCTCCATATTGGTGATTCTATTAGTTGTGTTGCTAAATTTGATTTATAATATGATTGGATTTTCTGGAAGCTTAATGATTTCCCAAATTATGATTCAATTAATGGTTGGAAAGTCTTGACTAAAATCTTGACATCATATCCTTGTTTTGCATACCTTCCTTCCTTATTTTAAGTTAACTTATTGTAAAGTTTATTTATTCATATTACTGGTAAACCCCTATTTTACTCCTATTATGGGAGTGTGGTTTTACTCAAACTGGTTTGGTTGTGGTTACCCATCTTGCTCTATTATTTGTTTTACTCCAAATTTCCTGATCAAGGATTTCTTATTATTTAGTTTCAAATTTATTGAATTACTTGATAAAATTCATTATTGATTATGCCTAAACATTCTAAAGCTAAAAACAAGTCTAAATCTTATTATTGATGGACATGGGTTTTCTTCATTGAACTTGTTTCAATTAAATTTTACTGTTGTGGGTGAAAACCCTTGTTTTATTTATCTCATGCTTGGATAATCCTTTAGGTTTATAATTGTGGTTCCATACTAGTAGTATTTTCTCCTTGTCCTTGTTGATATTTTATAATTCCTTATTGGTGGCTCAGTATTATGTGTATATTTGTTACCTAGCCAAAGTACCTAGTTTCCAAAACCCTCCACCAAGATGATGGTTAGGGTGGTAAGGGTCATCAATGGTTGGGCTCATAAGGCTGGTTTTTACGGGTGTCCCTCTTGTAATGTTCATCCTTATTCATGGTTGTACCTGGATTGCATATAGTAGCTTCATCTTATTTGTGCCTGTTGACATATGGCATTAGTGAGTTAGATTGTGGTTGATTATCTATGTTATGTTATGGTTCTATCTCATTACCTTATGTAGCTTGGTAATATTTTTATGTTGGAATATGGACATTAATGGAAATGATGTTGACTTGGAGGCATTCTTGATGATAGTTGTATGGTTATTATACATTTAATCAATTGTATTTACTCCTTTGGCATGCATTTATATTGGGCTCTAATTTCCATATGAGTAACAGTGAATTTAGTATGCATTAGGTGATTTTTGATCCTTATATGTTATTGTATGTACATAAATAAAGGATATATTTGATGATTTCAAGTAAGTACAAAGTAAAAAAATGTTATTATTACAAAAAAACTATAACTTACTTAACCTTGAATTACATGGAAGTATGATGGTGTTGCTTTATGAAATAATTCTAAAAATATATTCAATATGTTAGTAGTTGAATTAACTTGATGAACCTATCACTAATACCCATGCATCTTAAGACTTTAAATATGGATTAAATAATTATGAAAAAAATCTGAAACCATGTATGTAATTATATTGTGTCTCCATTTGGAAGTCAATAACACTATGTTAAAATTAGTCAAATGGTAATTTGTATCTCTTATTAAAGCTGATAGTTACTCTATAACCAGTTCTTATTAGAGATGGTTTTTTACACTATTAAAAGTTGTGTAAAGAAAGTCCCTTCTTTTACTAAGATTTTATGTTAATATTTTGAAGACACACCGTTACCACCATGAAATATTTTATATGGTAGTTTAATTTAATAAATTCAAATATGTTACACCTGTGAATAATATCATGGTCGAAGTGGGAACAAGTCATATTAGTTATTGATGATTTATCTTATTTATAACATGTAAGGTATCCATGAAAATTGGTGATGGTCAACTGTATAGCTTATAAGTAATCTAATAACATTAAATGTCTTTGAACACTTAAGATGATTTAATGAGTTTACAAACATGTTCTTGTCTAAATAGTTACGATCTTCCATGGGGTGAGTAATGGGAAAATTTTTAAGTATTATATTTTTAAATATATGTGGGTGATTAAGGTCTTTATTGGTCATCTAATATTGATGTAAACCTTATGGGCCATTGGAATAACAATCAATTCCTAGTTATTCAATATTATTCCACTTGACATAAATAATGAATAGTAAGTGGACTTCTCTAATGAATTTATGAAACCTTGTGACTTATACTTCTTATGTCATTTATTTGAATTGGTTTAATATAATTTAAGTGGCTTGATTTTATTGCTTAAGTAATGAAGTAATCAAAATTAATGATCTTTGTATGTGATCTCACCTTATGAATTGTGGATTATACCATTAATGGTGTTATAGTGGTTTAGACATATGACATGTTTCCTAAAAGACTAGTAATTTTGATGTTTATAATATAATTCTTGATTAATGGAAGTTGGCTAAATTGTTATTAATACTTATGTGAGACTAGATAGTCATTAGTTATGTTAGTTATGTGTGAGCTTAACAATTAAGCTTATCTTTGATAGTGGATTTATGGTATACCTTGAATGTGTTCATTAAATAAATAAATGATCCCAAAATTGGGATAAAGATTTAATAAGCAGTGGAGACCTTAATGATTTAATTTACATAGATGATTAAATATTCCACCTTGGAAATGAGTTTCTAAATTATAATTTCCCTTAATGAATACCTAACTCAATGCTTGAGACTATTTAAATAAGAACTTGCATGGTCATACATATGCTATCTGAATGGCATAAATACCTATGTCTATTTAATAACATGGTAGGATAACTAAAAGGATAATTAAGAAACATTTATATGTGTGACCCCTATGGTTGACCCATTGGATGGTATTCCTATAGTATGATCAGTGATCCTACAAAATGAGGAGTAAATGATTTTCCAATGGCAATTGTATGCTTAGTCATTAGGATGCTCACATGTGTGATGTCATCCACCCCAAGCTTAATTCATGGTGTCTTATTTAGTTAATAAGAATAATTATACTACATGGAGCTATATCATGTTTATGTGTGTCCTTCATCATTTGTGGGAACAAAGGCATAATGTTTTCCTAAAGGACATTGGATCATGATTTGGTGATTTATGAGGGTAGGACATGAAGTAGTCCTTAGTTTGGTGTTTTACCCAAGGGTTTTGGATCCTTTAGCTTATGTAGTGTTGGATTTATTAGTGGACTAGAGATCTCCACTTACTAATCTCATGTTGTGAGAAGAATTGTTAAGAAAGTAAGATGGACCTTTATGTTTAATCGTTGGGCCTCCATGTTTAAGTATTGCACTTCCATATAATCTTATTTGCTTGTTTTGGCTACCCAGACCTTCTCAAATGTGCTTGATTCCATTCTAGATGATTATAGTCTCATCTATTTGGGATAATTGGGAGGCTAGTGGTGGGTTACTAGTACTTTCCTATGGAGTTTTTGTGATGCATTGAACGACATTAAATTATGTAGTGGAACCTTTTTGATGTTTCATTATGTATTTTGAAAGATAATTTATAAAAAAATTGGGTTTGTTTTATCTAGTATCATAGCGTTTTCTTTAGAGGTTTTGGATAAGTTTGGACACATCGCACTAATTTTTGGCATGTGCTTGAAAGGTTGGTTGAGCCTTTGTGTGGTTGTGCATACCTTTATAAAGGATTATGTTGCATAATGTACTTAGGTGGATTTAAATACACCTAGGGTAGATATACATAACCTTTTGGAGGCTTATGTTATCAACATATGTGCATGTGGCTTATGATGGCTAAATGCCACCTATATATCCATGTTGTCTTATTAAGACTAAGTTAAAACCTTGTAATTTAGCATGCATACTAAACCATTGATGGAGTTATATGCTTGGTATAGACTATTATATGTATTATTTGTTTGAGGAGGCTATGTTGTGACCCTTATAAGTCACTTAACTTCTTGGATGAGTCGAATAGTGCTTTACTTGTGCAACTGGAGTGTTGTAAAGTTCTTATAATATGGAATTTATGTGTGTGTGTGTATGTAAAAATTGGTAAATTTATATGAGTGATCATGTGATGATTTATTTTAGATTTGGTTGGGTCAACCCTTCCCTCATCAATTGCATTAGGGAAAGCATCATTAGTTAATTATTGACTTGTATGTGCAAGTAAATGGAAGACTAGTGGTCATTACTTCTGCTTAGAATTAAGGAAATCATGTTTGATATCTATTTTTGACTTGAATGGGAAAGTCTATTGGATAGTTTTCAATGATGTTCCAAGGTGACCAAGGATGTTGATGAGGTGTTATATGTGCTATAATGGCAATGAAAAAGTGTGCTTCAATGAGCTTTAGTGTTCTTGCATGGTCCTTCAATATTTGACTTAAGGTGATAATTGATGGATGATATTGATGGTATGGACATGTTTTAAAGACCCTATGGGGTTTTATGAGTTCTTAGAGTGATTATGAAAGTAAAAGGAATTCATACGAGTAGTCATATGAGTATCTAGGTTCAAGTAGTCATCTTGATAGATAAGACTAAGCGAGCAGATTGATGACATCATTTTTCACACATGTGAAGGTTTCAAGAGGATTTTGATATATGGATGGATTATTCTATGAGAGGTGATCATGTGGTTCTAATTTTAGGTCATGATGTTGAGTGTAAAAAATGTTATTAAGGTGCAAAGTTGGCCTTCCAAGTAGATTGCAGTGGTTCCCATACTTAGCCAAATTTGCATGATCTAAGATCTACGATGAGCATTTAATCAGGTGAAGAAGATAAATGATGATTAATTAATCTGAACATATAAGGAACTAATGGAGTGCATGATTTTATTAGATAGAGATCAACAATGTGTGTGAAATTAATTTGTTAAAGATTACACATACTAATGAGATATGTCTCAATCACATTGATTTGACATAAGATCAATGTCACATGGGTGTTCATGTAGATGGAGATAAATGATGTAGTTTGAAAATAGTCAAATGCGTAGAAGGTACATGGGGCTGCCAAGTGGCTTGATCTTGGAAGCAAGGATCTAGGATCAATGGTGAGCATTAAATAGTTAAAGATAGGAAGCTCATGATGAGATTGATGGAGAATTTTTATTAAAATTTTCTATGGGACATGAGATGATGACAAGTGTCAGATGTTTTTTATTTGCATAGTGACCATTGAAATTTGAATATTCAAATTTGTGAAGGAAAACCAATGATGGGTTTTTGAGCTATAACTTTTGATATATGTAGAATTTGATAATGGTGTAAAAGGAAAAGTTGTAGATAATTTCAAGGGATATCCAAAAAAATTATTTTGGAGGTTTGAATATCTATAAATATGCATTTATTATATTTATAATCTAACTATTTATTCATTCATGATGTTATTATGAACTTAATATTGTTTAAGCAATTTGTGCTTTAGTAGAAGAGTGTTTTGGTAGCAATAATCACCTAAAGATGTCATAGAAGTTATATGGAGGGGACCCATGTATTTGAAAGTGATATTATGTTATTAATTTGCTTGATGAAGTGATAAAGGGGAAATAGGTCTCTATGAGACCTATAAGGGCTACTAAAGCCTAATTAAAAGGTGTAACTACTTAAGTGTGACCCATGGATGTTATGGACAACATGTGAGGATGGTATTAAGTTATGTGTTATCATGATATAAGTCTTAAGGGTTATGGCAAGTTTTATGGCTGACTTAGATGTTGATAATCATGAAGACTCTATAAATAATGAAAGCCAAGGTAATGGTTTCTATACTTGGATGTGAATGTGTTGAGAGAGCAGAAGATAGAGACAAAAAAAAGAGATAAGAGGGAGTGTGATTAGTGGATGGACAAAGAAGATTGAGCATGACTGAATAAGCCTAGAATAATCCAAAAGGTGTGTTTGGATGCATTGATTATATGATAAATATTGAGTGTGTGTGAAGATTTGAAAGGGAGGTGTTATACATTGTTTCTCTAATCAGATTGAAATTCAATCAAAATTCTAGAGTTGCTGATTTCATAGGTGTTGTGTGGGTGTTTAACATCAAGAATAAGTGGGTGCTTGCTCATACTTAGGGGTGGGTAATCCTTATGAAGGGGGTGCTTCACTAAAAGGTCTCATGTTTGTGTTAATCTTATAGGAAAAGTATTCCATGTGTTTGCAAGATTGAGAGTGGGTTTTATTCCCCAAAAGGGTTTTCCAAGTAGATCTTGTGTTATGTGTGTGATCTTACATCATCTTTGTTATTCATTATTATGAAAATCTTGTATACTTTATGAATGTTTATGGTCATTTATTAATATTTTTAAAGGATTAAATTTAAAGTTTAAAATATATTGCATCACTAATTCAACCCCCTCTCAGTGGTTGTACCTCCAAAAAAGTCATTAGTAGATGCTTAGAACATCTTGACCTTAGGAAGACCAAGGGTTGAGCTTAAACCTGTAGAGCTACGTAGGGTGAAGGTGTTAGATTTACTTGGGTAAGGTAGTAAGGATTGGGATTTACACTTTGAGGGAACATCTTGAGCTGTATTAGAAGCTTGATCTTATTTACGTATTTGGTCTCTTGAGTTAGATAAAGGAGCATCTAGATTTGTAACTCTAAAGGGCTGAAAATAAATAAGTGTGGATAGATGTCTAATTCATGTTTTGCATTATGATGTTATTTTTATCATATATGTGTTTACATCAGTGATGTTTATTTGATCATAGATAGGTTGATTTACATGAGGTTGCCTTGTTAACCATGGATATGTTATATCCATGAGGATGCTTAATTGGTTCTGGCTGAGTTATGAATCCATGAAGATGCTTACTTGAAAGTTTGGATATGTTTTGATACTCATGGGATTGTATATTGTGATATATATGCCTTGCATATATGAGGATGTGTATTATGAGTTTAATTAAACTTGTTTGTGGAAAATTGTAATTTCCATGGTAATGCTATATCATTTACCCTATGCCTTAGTTAAGTTCACTCTTTCCCAAAAGTGATGTTGCTTCAATGCAAGAATTATTATTTAACCTTTAAATTTTTGGACTAAGTAAAGTAGAAGAATAAGTGATGTAATATTTTTATTAGAATTATGAGGTAATGCCTTAATGGCCATTGATAGCTTGCATGGGTGAGCTATCCAATGATGTCGAGGTACAATATCTTGGGAGGTCCAAGGGTATAGATTGAGATTGAAGGGTCTAGTGGGTGAGTTTGACTAACTTGTTTAGGCAAGTTAGAGAGCTTTGGGGATCTCTTATTGCTATCAGTTAGCATGATCCATCATCTATGATGTATAAATATTTTTGGTAAAATTTTTGAAACTCATGGAGATAGATTTTAGGCCTTGTTGGAACACAACCTTCCTAAAAAGAAGGTGCTCATGATTTAAGATACCTATGACTGATTATGTGTAATATAAGATAGATATTGGTGTCATGTGGATGACATCTAGACATTAGGTGACCCGATGGGAGTCATGGATCCTTGTGCTTCACTATCATGTGTGTTTATTATCATGATGTGAAAGTACCTTGGCATAGTCATTTGAACACTTGAGCCATGTATGTGTGGTATCTTTCATGTGATTCCTCCTTGGATGTAAAAATATTATGTGTTGTATAATTATTAACTTCCATTAATCTTGTTAAATCATGCAAGAAAAATTGTGTCTTTATTATACTTGTGTATATGGTTGACCTTGTGGACTTCCATATACTTATTTTGATACCCACCTTGTTGTGTGAAATTTTACATTTCATTAATTATGTAAAATCATGTAAATTGGTATATTTTACATCTTATGTGTATGTAATAACCTTGTGATTTTTCCCTTCACTTCTTGTTATCAACATTATTCTATGAGAATATTTCATACATGGTTGTATGTTGTAAATGGTTGAATATGTGAATGATGGTAAATTACTTGTGTAAGTTGTGGATCTAGGAATTTAAAATTTCCAAGTCTTTTGGCCAAATGTGGCATCAAAATCTAGGCTCAAACAAGCCATGCTCTAGGACTCTTGGCCAAATGACGTCAAAACCTAATCTTTAAAATAGATGAAAGTTTTAATCTAATGGATTTGAAACACTTCTAACAAACACTGGGCATTTGATTCTTGGACATTAACTTGATCAACTAGGTATAAGGTATGAAATAAAAGACACTTTAAAAATAGTTTATTTTTTATTTAAAAATGGTATAAAACTTGGTTCTTTTTATAAACAAGCTAGACAAAAGTGAGTGGTATAACTGTTTTAGACAAAAGATCACAAAAATACACTTAGATAGGTCTAAAAATGTAGGAACAAATTTGAACTCTATGCAAGAGGGTCTATGAAATAAAATTTGAAATGTTTTGGGTAGCGTAATGATATTATAATACCCAAAAGGTGCGACAAAAAAGGTTTGTTTCAAAAAATCTCTAAGGCAAAGACATTTTCCCATGATTTTGACAACATAACACTACTTTTATTGATTCAAAATGTTGTGGTGCATAGACTCAAAGTGCAAGTGTTTAGCACAAAACAGTTTAAGTCTATCAAGTGGTGACAATGATTATGAGTCTTAAACAACCTTCAACCCAAATTGGAAATTAAACCTAAGTTCCCTCGAGTTTAGTGAGAATGGTGAATCCACTTAACCCATCAACCTTATGAACTTGTAAAGGTGAAATTTCAAATTTAGATTATAAGTGAAGGAATTAAAAAAACTTTGGTAAAGGTATAGACTCAATTGGGTATCATAACTATGCCAAAGTGGATGATATGACTCTCAAGCTTTTGATGAACTTTGAACAAGGCAAATTAATGATCTCATGTAGGTAACATAATGCCTCTTTGTTTAAAGGAAAATTAGGACCATGTGTTTGGTTTGGATTTGTTTTTTTACACTAAGTTTTTGACTTCAAATAAGACCCTAATCTAGGACAAGACCAACTAATTAATCTCTCTTAGATTTTAATCTAACAAGGTTGCTTGGTATTGTTGAAATCCCTCAATATATATCATTTGAGAGTATTTTAAGTGTTCATCCAAAAGTAAATGTGAATTATATAGAAGGGTTTTTACACCCCCCTTCTCTCAAATGATAATACTATGACATGGACCTTAAGGTGCACCTTGCACCAACAATACTTTCATGGAAAGTGGGGATTTATCTAAGATATAACAAGTTTTAAAATGATCCAGGAGAATTAATTACTTTCATGCAAAACAATGCAAAATAAAAGCATGGATTTTGGGTTTGTATCACTTGGCTTGATGAAAAAAGGTCTAGTCTTTTTTACAACCACTACATCCTATTATTCACTTAGTGTAGTGCGATGTCTAAAGTGCCACTACATCCTATGTGCCACTCCAATTAGGATCCAAATGAAGTCAAAGCTAGGGAGGTAAAACCTTGGGTCAAAGGTTCCCTAAAGAAATCATAGGAGGTGATGAAGTCTCCCTCATAATCCAAGTTTGCACAAAAATAAAGAAAACATGAAAGTAGAAAGACTTTAGGGTCATTTTCAAAGTCACCCAAAATTTGACAAGTTTTTATGGAGTGATTTAGATGACTTTATTGCTAAGCCTTGGACTAGGCTATTTGCAATAGGAATGACACTTTTGATTCCAAGGGTTCCTTAAAGGGGACAAATGGAAGATCATACATGCAATATTACTCTTTTTTCTAAACAAAATCTAATTAAACAACAATTCAAAATAAAAAATTGACAAGTGTGTTCACTTTTAAGCCCAAATGAAAGATTTGGTGGTGTTCATTTGACCCCTTGGTCTTAATATTGTGAACTTTGAAAACATTCATCATAAACATCTAAAATTTGTATTTTTGGGTTAAACACTAAAACAAGGTTCTTAATTGATTTTAAGAATGTAAAAGGTGATCTAAACATGTTTTTAATAAATATCAAGCTTGGTCCTAAATAAAAAATGTTTGCATGTCCTTTAGCCTTAAGCTCTTTTTAGTTTGAAATAATAAAATTTAGAAAAAGAGCTCTCAGGTCTATGTTTTAAGAAAAACATAGTGATCGACATCAGTTTATATAACTGATGATAGTTACATTTTCTAACTGATGTTGGTTATCTAACTGACATCAATTATACCAATGTGACTAATGATAGGTATAAAAATGATGTTAGTTTTACTAATTGATGTCAGTTAAGCTATGCCACTAATGTCAGTCTTACTTGCTGACATTAGTTATTGTGTAAAACTGTGGCAAACAAAAATAACAAAAGAAAGTTAGAAAATTAATTTACAAGAGTTTTAAGGCTCCAAATGAATAATCTAAAATTTAAAAATGATCTTCTTTAGGTGTGAGATGCATGTAGTCCCACTAGATGTGACATATGTGGATATAGGAATTTGACTCAAGAGAAGATGGTTAGTATCATGTTACTTTTGAAATGAAAACAAAATGAAAGAAACACACTAACTAGCATAAAATCTGTATGCCTAAACACTAGGGAAATCTTAGTTAACAAACATAAATAAAAAACACAAGTAAAATACAAATGAAACCTCTTTTGACTTCTTTGGGTGCTCCAAAATGCTTGTTGTAGTGGCTTGCTCAGCTTGTGCTCATGAAGTCCTTGGAAATAGAAGCTTGACTACCTCCATCTCTCCTTGGCACCTTTGGCTTGGATTGAAATAAATTTGGCATGGTAACACTAGTTTTAATGGTTCTTTGAAGATATTTTTGCATTATAACTTTGCACCAAAATAGCTTAGAAATGATGTTCATGGCCTCTCTATTTATAGATTTTTGAGAATGTCTAGAATCAACTTGAACCATCCATCTTGAGATTGAGATGTGTGGTTGAGGATTAATTTAATTTTTAGAATTAAGTTTATAATTATCTTCATCATGAAATTGGAAGAAGGGCAACTAAGAGGCATGGAGGGCATCACGAAAGGCATTGATGGGGCATGGAGGGTATGAATCTTGATATTTATGGCATTTATGGCCTAGGGATGTCTTCCTAGGAAATGAGGTCACTTGATGATGTAGATATTAAATATTCATTTCTAAAAATAAGTTTCAAAAAGTTTCCATGGAATTATTAATTATGCCTTGATTTGGGTTAATTAGCTCTTAATCATGATTAAGCACTTTGTGCACAAATTACTCAAATTGATTAGAATGTCTTGTTATTGGTCTAAAATTTGACTAGATTGGAATTGGAAGGCAATGTTAGATGCATTAGAACTGTATTACCTTTAGTATGTTACCAATAACAAATAATAAAGCCAAATGTCTTGTGTAAGAGATTTGATAGGAAAGAGCAATCTAGAGCACCTAGGTGTAAAATTCACATTTTGACTCGAAATGATCTGATCAAAATTAGTTGGCCCATAAATTGCATTACCCCATCTAGGGTTACCCTAGCCAAAATTGGCACTTGAATATGTTAGTTTCACATCATTTAGCATGTTTTAGTGTTTTTAGGCCAAATTGGGAATTTTGGGTAGAAATTGGCTAAAAGCCTAATTAGATGTTATCGGTGGCCAGGTTTAGGTGTCTACATAAGTGATCTCCCACTTTTGAAATCAATCTTGTGAACCTTACGTTGATATATGTTTTAAAATTATTGTATGAATATTCTATGTACATGTCATGAAATAAATGTAACTTCATGTTGTTAACATATGTAATATGTGGTAAAGTGGTCATATTATACTCTTGTGATGTGTTTTCCCTTTGAAACCAACTTCTATTTGATTGAATTTTCCAAAGTATAATTTTGTATTATATTGTTTAATCCCATATTCACTACTCTAGCATTGAGTATTGGTGCAAGTATGAGGTTGAGGGTAGAGAAGAACTACATCCCTAATGATTTTGACTAGGTAATGGATAAGAAGTGGAGTCTCTCATAGGCTAAAAATCCACTTTTCCCATTTACACAAGTTATCATTTGATTCATTTAGAGTGTGCACCATATGTGCCACGAGTTGGCCATGGAATATTAGTACATAATGGCCATGCTATGGATTTAACATTCCTTTATCTACCTCTTAAAGGTTGTGGTAAAAGCAACCCTTGTGAAGTTTTACTATTTTGACCTTATGGAACATTAATTGGTCCTATAGACTTGGACATTTATGCAAATTAGTAATATGGTACTTTATGAAATGTATACATGTGTTTGACTATAGGTGCAACCATGCTTTGGTTAAGGTATTGTTATTGTTATACCTATTAGAAATATTCTAGGATGGATATTTCTGATGAATCTTAGAAGTATTATTGGAATGTATGATGATTTTATGTTCTAATAGATTAGTACTAAGCCCTGATCAGGTGGTGTTTAAAATCCTATGTACCCAATTGACTCTTGGATATAGTGATGAAAGTTGGGTAATTTCCTCAGATGGTTATTTTTAGATGTTGGGATTGGTATCCATGGACCATTGTGTAAGCTTGCATGTGTGTTGGAAAACATGTTTTAAGCCTTCATGTTGCATGTGATGCCTAGTATGGATTCTTTATTTTTCAACGTGGTTGGTATGCGACAATGCACTAAACCCTGAATGGTTGATGATGTAATGGAGTAACCATAATAATATGGATTACTGCCTTTGTGATATGACATTCTATGATGAATTTTATTAAGATTATGCTTGTGGCATAATGTTTTAGTGGAATATTTCCACTCTTGATTTAGATTTTGTTGTAATCTAGTGGGATTAGATGATTTTATGATTTTTGACCTCATATTTTAGGTTTGTGTGTATTGACACAAGTGACATTGACCCTAGTTAAGTTGCATATTCAATTTTTTAATCTAGTTTAGACATCACTTTTTGTCTTACGATTTCTTAGCTATATATTACTACTTGGGAGTTTTGTTAGTACCTTTATTTGTAAATGTATTAAGGAAAATAAGAGTTGTGGTGTTTGACACACTGTATACTCATGACGTTTTATGACCACCTTCATAATGGTTGGGATGGTTATAACAATGGTGTTACATTGAAATTAACAATTGTTACCTTGGAAATTTTGCTGATCGGTGTAGGCATTTCTAGTTTGGTGAACTTATTGTAGCTTGTTTTAGTGGATTTTAATGGTTTTTTGGCCTTTTTAAGGCATGAGAGTGGAAATTTTTTATCCAAGTTATGATATTTCGTTGAATTTTTTACTATGATATTATTGTTTAAGTGTTATTTTTTCCATTTAGTGTCATGAAGGACATGTGAAGACAAGAAGGATGCCATTAATCAACCTAATGCATTGGATAATGTAACTATCCTACTGATAACATATATGAATGCCAACAAGATATGGTTGAGACATTACCACCTCATATTGGGTGGAGAAAATGTGGAGTGATGTTGATTGATTTTATTGGAACTTTTTGGAGAACTTTGTGATTATTTATGCTCACCAAGATGGATCCTCTTTAAGGAGGGGAGGATGTCATAAACTAACCTTGTGGTCCCTTTACATACTAATTTATAGCTTGATTTAGCATGTTTTAATAGCACTTGGACTAATGAATATTGATGTTGGTTCTATTTTTAGATACTTATAATACAGGATAAATTGGATAGCCAAGTTATTGATTGTGCTTCATAGGGCATACTTAGGGTCATGGTTATTAGAAATAACTCTTGTCCTTTTTTTAGCTATCAATGACTATGCTTTGAATTCTAGTTTATTTTAATGATTCGTTAGATTTATTATTGATATATCAACATTGTTTAGGTACTATTGATGTCTTATTTGGTAGATGTAGGTATCAAGCCATGATATAGGCTTGATGGTGGATTTGGACATCTTGGTTATACATGAGGGTGATTGAGTATTTAGAATATCAATTTGATAGGTATAACATGTATTATATAGTATTGAGCCATCATCGTATATGCCTTTATGTTATTGATTTTCATCATTATTATTTTTACCCTATTTTGGAGCATGTGTGTTCTTCTTCCCTAATTGGGATTATTGATTTTTAACATTGTCATTCCTCATGCCTATCCTTTTGTACTTGAGGTCATTTTTCACGTCTTGGTTTTCCTGCCTAGGTGTCATGGAATCTAGATTATTAAGTCATAGGAGTGGTTCATCATTTTAACCTGGCTGGTTGGATTTGACTAGACTATTTTGGGTCTCTTAACCTTGATATACATGTAATAATACCCTTCCTTTGTGGTGTCTTAACTTAACCATGATTATGGGTCAACTTTCTAACTTCGTTGATTATTATTTTTTTAGTAATTTTTACTAATTGTTACTACTTTGATACTTTTATCATTATAATTATTAATTATAAATTTTTATAAGTGAGATTATTTTTATGATTTCTTATGATTAATATTATTATAATGATTCCTACTAATTAATATCATTTTAATAACTTATCATTTTCTTGTTAATTATTTAATTAATAATTTTATTATGTTATTATTATTATTATCTTAATTGATTTATGCCTTGTTAATTATCTATTTTAACAATTTTGATAATTAATAAGTAATTAATATTTATGTTGTTACTTATTTAATGTTTCATCATTTCATTTTGGACTTAAGGATTTATTGGTTTGGTGGACTGACCTTTGACACTGATCATTTTATTATTATTTTAATACTTTTATTGAAAACTATTTTATGGATTTTATTAATCTCTTATATTATTTAATAATTCCATAATTATTATGTTTTTAATGGAATTATGGGATTAAGTAATCAAGCTATTAGTATCTTTGTAATTGCATGCTTGTTTAGGTCAGCAAGTGTCATATATATATATATATATATATATATATAATTAATTTTTCTTGGCTTGGGGGATAAGTTGGTGGCAACATTGACCATGTAAAAGGCATGATTTTAAAAAGAAAAGAGGGGGAGGCATGGATATGGTATGGAAAGCATGGGGTATGGAGTGCATCTTGGAAGACACGGCATGAGAAAGGGAGTGAGAAGGAGTTGGAAGGAAGGGGAAAAGAAAGGGAATGAAGGGGAGAGAATTTAACAAGCAGAGAAAAAAATTATGGCATGGGGCATCAATTAAGGTAGAGAGCATGGCATAGACGGTGGGAGCATAGAAAATCATGGAAGGAAGAGTAAGAGAGGGATGTGTAAAAAATGGAAGGGGATGCCAAGGATGGCGTATGGTAGATGGGATGTTAGGCATGAGGTGTAAGGTAGGGAGAAAGAAAATAACATAGGGAGTAGGAGATGAAAAGGGAGACATAAGGGAAGGCATAGGGGGGTTTTAGTTCTAGATGGTGTGGAAATAGAGGGGGGCATGCTAAAATTCCTATGCTATAAAAAACTAAGAAAGAAATGAATATTATATGGAGACTACACTCCTCTTGAAATAGAAGATCAAATGTTGGCTTGATATATTTTTTTACCGCAAACCTTTGATTTATGATTCATTGTCTAAATATTTTATTTTGTTGCATAGAATAGTGGCTAAACCAAAACCCTAGGGGTAGAGTAGGGGTTGGGTGCTTGGCATGTAGAGGATGGTGTTTTGTTGAATGCATATGACCATAAAATAAGATAAAAAAATGAAACCTTGGAATTCACCCTTATATATATTCTATGTTGGAACACTCAATGTGCTCCAATATGATTTTAAATAAAATTTCACAATGAAAAATATTTTACCTACATTATTTTCCCCAAAGGAATTAAACTAAGGTTTTTTAAATTTGGGCATTTGTTCTAAAATTTTATATTACCCAAACCACTTGCACTATAACCAAACTCTGTTAATTAATACCTTAACCATTATGCTCCATTTGGGTTCATCATTATTGTTTGTTACATCATTAATGTTTTTCAAGATATCACAAAGGAAATGGATAGATTTAACTAATGCTTAAATCCCCCGTATTAGTGATTTTGTTAGCTTTATTTCTAAATTCAATTTAAAATATGATTGGACTTTTTGAAAGCTTTATGACTTCTTGAATTATGATTTGATTAATTCTTGGAAATTCTTGAATGCCATCTTGACATCATATCCTTATTTTGTACACCTCCTTTCCTTATTTTAAGTTAGTTTATTATCAAGTTAATTTATTCGTACTACTAGTAAACCCCTATTTTACTACTATTGTGGGAGTGTGGCTTTTCTCAAACTGGTTTGTTTGTAGTCACTTGTCTTGGTCTATTATTTTTTTACTCCAAATTACCTAATTAAGGATTTCTTATTATTTAGTTTTGGATTTACTAAATTATTTGAGAAAATTTAATGTTAGTTGTACCTGGACATTATAAAGCTAAAAATAAGTCTATATCCTATTATTGATGGATATGGGTTTTCTTCTATGACTCATTTGAGATAAATTTAACCATTGTGGGTGGAACCCCTTATGTTTAATTATTTCATGCTAGAATAAGCCTTTAAGCTGAGCATTGTGGTTTCATGCTAGTTATATTATTTTCTTATCCTTGTTGATAGTTTTTATAAGTCCTTATTGGTGGATCAATATTATGTGTATATCTCTTGCCTTTCATGAGTACCTAGTTGTCAAAACCCTCCATAAAGCTAATGGTTGGGCTAGTAAGGGCCACCGATGGTTGGGCTCATAGGCTAGTTTTGAGGGGTGTCCCTCTTGTAGTGTTCATCCTTATTTGTGGTTGTACCTAGGTTGCATATGGTAGCTTCTTCTTGTTTATCCCTGTTGATGTATGGCATCGATGAGTTAGATGGTGGCTGATTATATACTTTATGTTGTGGTTATATCTCATTACCTTATGTAGCTTGGTAATATTGTTATGTTGGAAGATGGACATTATTGGACATGATGTTGACTTGGAGGCATTCTTGATGATAGTTGTATGGTTATTATACATTTAACCAACTACATTTACTCCTTTGGCATGCATTTATACTAGGATCTAATTTTCATATAGTAGTAGTGAATTTAATATGAATTAGGTGATATTTGATCCTTATATGTTGTTGTATGTACATGAGTAAAGGATATACTTGATGATTTCAAGTAGGTATTATTAATGCATGAAAGTGTATCACATGTAGTTTTGAGTGTTTATTAAACACTACTCATTTTTTAATTCAAATAATCCAATGCATGAGTCATAGGTTGTGATAGGTTGGATATCTTTGGTGGAATAATGATAGAATAAATGAGCTATTTCACAAATTTATAATGTTTGGTTGTTGGGAGCAACTATGGCCTAATAGCTAACTTGTGAGAATGAAGGTAATCTTGACTAAGTGAAATGAATTTTGGTCAAATTAAATATAAGACTAAGCTAAAGTGGATGTTTATAATGGAAATTAGTTGAAAGTGATTTGTTAAAAAAAAAGCAAAAGGAAGGGTGGGGTAGATAAGGAATTTATTGATGTTGATGATCTTCATTTTAGACATAATGAAAAAGTTCAAATATCATTCAAATATGCACTCAAAACCAATGTATAACATGAAATAACATAAGCTTAAATCCTAATACACATCAGACCAATATCTAAGGGAGTGAAAATAATGCAAATAAGAACCAATTTCACTTTCAATAATTACCCCTACAAGAAAATAACATAAGCATATCTACAAGAAGAGCAAATGAAATTAAGTAAACCTAAGAACCTTCAATCAATCTAGCATTATCATAAATTAATAGCTTTTTATTCAAAAGTACACATCCAAAATTTATAAGAACTATTCAAATCTGAAATTCAAACTAGAATAGTGAGAGAGAAGACATAATGATAATTCATACAAATAAAATGAGACAATATTTTTAGAATTCTATACTTGCATTAATTGATCCAAAATTAGCAAAATTTTTTCTTGATCACAACTCCCTCCTTTTTACAATTGCTAGTACACCTTATATAGAAGACTAAAAGAGTATGTCAGTTAGTCATGTCTAATGATATTTGTACAAATATTAAGGATAGTTGTCTTTTTACAAAGTTCTACAATTTTGACATCTCCTAATGAACTAACCTATTGGTGATGTGTTTTACAATTTGCACATGCCTTTACAAAAAGAATATTCTTTTAAAAAAATATACATGTCTAGTTTACAAAATAATATGCTTTAATCAACAAATTTAACTTTGAGATCCTTTTGATATTGAAGTCCCTTGTTTCTAATTTAGAATCTTCATTACTTTTTCATGTTGATCATCAATAAGCCTTAGGTTGATGATAGGTTCTATGATGATTTCATATTCTTTATCTTATAGGATTTTAAGATCTTTATCAACCCTTTCTAATGCTTCTTTGATGCTTTTAGCCTCTATAATCTTCTCTTTTTTAGTAAAGATCATGTCCATGATCTTTGTGTTGTTATCTCATGTCTTTCTTTGGCTATGATTTTTCATTTCATTCATGACTTGGGTAGATCTATGATTGAACTCATCACCATTTATTAGAACAATTGGGATGAGTGTGGTGGGATCCTTGATTATGTTACCCAATGTATGATCCCTCATGATTTACAACTACTTTCCATCTTTAGAAAGATATTTTAGGCTCTTGGACTATTTGCTCAAGATTTTGATATTATCTATCAAAATTACCATGACCATATTCAAATGAGCCAAGTTGACTATTTTAAAATCAAGGATTTTATCATTTGTAAAAATGTTGATCAAATCCTTTACTTTATTACTTGAACTCTACCATTGGTGGATTTGGGTCATGGCTATAGTGCTCTACCAGCTCACCACCCCCTACCTAGACTTTATTGATTTTAAATAATTAAACATATCATGCAAGGTAGCTTCAAACATGTCAATCATAGCCTCTAGGATAGACTACTCTTGCAAGTTATTCCTTTTTTATTTAAATCCCTTAATGATAGCCTTCAATTGTTCTATTTGTGCCTCAATTAAATTGAAGACATCATCTTCAAAAATTGGATCTTCTCTAATCTTTTATCCTCCTACTTGAGTCAAACTAGCCAAAGGTTCTAATTTTTGGTATGTTTTCTCCTCACCACCTACCATGATCATTTTCTCAATTACTCTTAACAAACTAGCATTGTTTGGGTCAAATTTGACACCAATTAAAGATTGAGTCACTTGAGGAGTATGTATCTCTACTCGTGCTTCACTTGATTGGCCTATAGAAGCTAATCTTCTTTCCATATTCTCCTATAAATCCATAATCTATGGCTTCATTTTTTGCTCCTAGGGGATGTTGGTAGTCTTTACCATAGCCCACAGATTATGCATAGTAGGAAATCATTGTAATTTAGGTTCATATATGAACCATTCTAGAATTAATAGATCATAAATGATGTTTTGTTCATGAAATAGATTGACTTCACCCAAAGGAGGAGTTAAATTGACTTTGGGTCTCTTAGCCTTGGGGAGAATGAACAACTCAACCTTCCTCTTTTGAGGAGTGACAATAGGGACTAACTCCAATACTTCCTTCCCTTTCTCTTCCTTAGTTTCTTCAACATAATATTCTTCATCATCTAATTCATAAGTGTTGGATAACATTCTCAATGCATCCTCCATAGACTTGTTGGGGTCTAGGGATACCATGTGAATCTCCTCAAAAGGTCATACTTATTCCTCTACCTTTGATGAAGAATAAACAACCTCATCAGGTCTTCTTTCTTTTAGTTTATGTTTACTTAGTGCCCTAGGACTATGCTCTTATTATTGCTAAGATGATGGAGGTCTAGTAGGTGCACTACTTAGCAGATGATATTGTCTAGGCCATAACTACCATTTATCATCCACCTTTTGGTTACTCTCAAGTTTGGACTTAGGATTAAGGTTGTGTTCCTTCAATCTCTTAGGACCTAAATTTATGAATATGATTTGGTGTAAATGGGGTCAAAGGATTTAGGCTCATGATCATAGGGTACATATAACATTCCCTTAATCTTCAAATATTCCTTAACCCTTAAACAAGGGTCCCATTTTCTAAGCCTGTCCAACTATATATTGAAGGATGTCCTATGCCTGGATACTACCTTAATGTTCTCCCAATGTCTAAATATAGTCTTTTTAATTATTATTAGGAATTTGTGAAGTAGTCCCTTTATTTTAGTCTTGTAGAGACCATCTATACCATGGAATAACTAATATGCAAGTTCTTACTCAGCTAGCTTGTTAGGGACATGAATAGGTAGTTTGAGAGGAGAAATTTGTGTTCCCTTAATGATTATAGTAGTGTAGTATGGATATAGATAAATATAACACATAAATTCAATAGAATTTTTGATCAATGGGCTAATTCTTGGAATTAGAACGCCTTTTATGGCCTCACTTAGGGTTGGGTAGGCATAATCACAAATGAATTGAATGTGATATTTTTATTTAAATATGTGCATATTTGAATAATACTGGGAGACTATTTGTGTCTCATTTAGTGACCATTCCCTCTAGTTTGGGATCTTAGTTATTGCATAAAGATCATCTAAAAGATATGAGATCATGAAAAATTGGGTTCTCTTCTTCTGCCTAATTACACAAATCTACCTACTCAAATAAATACTAATGATCTCACCTAGAGGGGGAGAAATTAATTTTTCAAAAATGAAGTAGACAATTGACACCCATACTAGGTCTACCTAAGTTATGGTTGGGTTTCGACATAATCTATTTAACATTGTCATAATCATTCATACCCCAAGTCTGAATTGGCTAATGGAGATGTTCTTACTAAAGTCTGAAGAGACTTGGTTCCTATAGTATAACCACATGGCTAGGA
Organism: Torreya grandis; assembly: GCA_037957365.1. Lineage (NCBI taxonomy): Eukaryota > Viridiplantae > Streptophyta > Pinopsida > Cupressales > Taxaceae > Torreya > Torreya grandis. Next base: position 71,655 of record JARHVA010009634.1, read on the forward strand.
TGTCCTTAAAATCATGTTATTTATCCCATGTATTTATTGAGGATAAGTCAATTTGGGGTTTAGGTAACTTATAATATGACTCAAATGAAATAACATAAATATAAGCTACTTTTATCAGGGTATGTTCATTAATAATCATGCCCTTATCTATCTTAGTTTATTTGAAAATAGGATCAAGAATGTCAATATAGTGGAGTACCTCAGTCTTTTTTACTATATAATGAAGACCCACCATCTAGATTGCTACTATATCATAGTATTGTCTCTTGGATGATAGATTTTTCTCCTTTTCCTAGGTAATAAATGACTTGTTCTTGATGGTCCAAAAAAAATTTGACAAATTGTTTTCTCTAGTGTTCAAAGTATTAGAAATAAATTATATGTCCCTAAACACTCATATCTCAATATTTGAGGTCAGATATAATTCTACATCCTCCTTTGAGACACCTTTCCAAGATGTCATTGCTGTAATTTTGTCAATTTGTTTACTAGTGGATTGTAGTTCAACTCTTGATTGAATTATCCTTGAACATATAATAATTAAATTTCCCTTGGCCTAATCGCATTGAAAATAGGGATAAATTAGCACTTCTATGCATTCCTAAGGCTTTCTAAAGTTCAAGTAGGCTTACTCATAGCTTTAATGGTGGTAGGTGATTCAAACTATATGAGATTCATGACTTAGATTTCCTTTGGATCATGTATTTATACCTTGCCTTTTTGGGTCCATAATATATACAAACCTATTGTGTCTTATTTATGTGACACCACCATGTCACATAACTTATTAAATTTTGAAAAATGATCATTTGATACTTTTGGGACACATGTCAACACCTTGTGTAATCCTTGAACTAGATTAAATTTACTTTATTGATATTGAAATGATTCCTTTAGCTTTAAATTACAATTGATCATCAATATTCAAATGATCTTCTAGAGAGTATGCCATATGGTAGCTTTGTAGGCTTTTTGCACTTGCTATGAACACACACCACCATTTAGCATCTTTTCACCATGTGGTATATTTTCATTAGATCTGGGCTCATTAAAAAGTTCATGCTTTGCTCACTATTAATCATAATCTAGGAGATTAAATGCTATAGGTCAATCTCTATTTAATTCACTATGGTTACGATATGTGTCACTATCACATTCATTCTAGGCTTGTTGAAAAGTCTTATCTATATCATACCATTGGATTCACTTTGCACATATCGACACACTCCATATATCTTAATATAAAAGGTCTAAAAGGATTGGTTGCTCTACTTCCTATATGATGTTTGACTTGTTGACTTTACTACATGCTATTAGATCTACTTTGCCTAGATCAATGTGTGTCATTGATTATGATCTACTTTTTATGGTCAAGCTGAACATGGACCTTTGATCATTGGGATAATCCACCAAGATCATGCTACTTGGCACTTATAGGTTCCTTTATAGAACCTTTAACAATTTGACTTTTTTCCACACTATTGGATCCTTTATGTTTGCTTTACACACTCTGTTAGATCTTGATCCGTGAACTTGAATGTAATTAGTCTATTTTTGTAGGTAATAAAATAAATAATTAAGTATTTAGGTAACATAAATAACTTAGGATAAGAGTTTTGGACTAAGGTTTTAATTGTATTAATAAATATAATTAAAAATTTGGGATAAAACTTTTTAAGCTATGTTTTAAAACATAATAAAGTGCTCGAGTATTTAATTAGTCTCTATGAGCAATGAAGTAGACTAGGTGGGTTTCAAGAATAAAGAGACTTGGAATAAGGTTTTTAGACTAAGGTTTTGATCATGTTGATAAACATGATTAAATCCTTAGAATAAAATATAAACTAAGTTTTAAGATAGTATAAAGTATTTTTGTGTAAAATTTACCTGCATAAATTTGATTTTAATTTAGAAAATCTAGTATAAAATATATTTAGAGGTGTAAGACCTTAGGTTTTAACATTGTTTACTCATGAATTCAATCAAGCTATTAAAGACTAAATATTAACAAAAGGTTCATTTGAAGTATGAAACCCTGAACATTGTTCACACACTTGAGACTCCATTAAAATTGCATCGTGAAAACACATGAAACAACCATCAACAACATTAGACAAAATAAGACAAGGATCAAATGAAGACATGTCAGTTTAGATTAATGAGAACTAGGTATGGATGATCTTCAAATAAAGAACTCTAATCAAGTGGAATTTTCAATTCAAACCACAAATTTGCAAAATTTGAAATAAGGGTCCCCATTTTTTAGAAATGGGGGGTATGTTGACCTCAACGAATGGAAACTTTTGAGAGAAACATAACAATATGTTAGAATTCAGAGACTTTGGTTTAGACTAATAAATAGGATAATTATTCCACTTGGTCAAGTATCATTATTAAGATAAATTACAATTAAAATAATACTTATATGTGTAGAATTAGATTCAGACATCAAAACTTAATCATGTTGTGTGTGTGCTTTGATTCCACTTACTATTTACCATGGTATTTAGGGAACAACTTCTAGATTTCATGACCTAAACCATTAACATTGACTTATAACATATTTAGATGTTCATTAAGAATCATTATTTATTTTAGGGAAGGCTTAGGCATTGCTCTATTACCAACCAAACATCCATAGACCTGATAGATATGCCTTTGGCTCTACATAAGGCCTTGCTCCACTACTAACCAGGTGTTCATATCCCTATGGAGGTTACCAAAATCACCTTTGCTCATAATTTTTTTTTATTTTTGCAATAAAGTTATTATTTAGTGTTTTTGAAATTGTATTAGATTTCTAACAAAGGTTAAAAACTAGATTAGCTAGGTTTTAGGATTTGGTCAAATGTTTGGCTTTCAAATAATCATCTTTGGTTGCAAACTTTGTCCCAAGTAATAATGTATTTTAAGTGCAAACATGACTTTATCTTAATAATTCAAACTTTCATCCTACAGATGAAATCCTCATTAGAGTCATACTAAGATCAGAATAAATTTTGCTATTTTAGGAAACAATTTACCTAGATACCATCCCTTACCAATTTCTCAAAACTATAACATCAAGCCCACCTTCTAAGATCCATGATCAACCATTTAGAGAAGTCATACTTGTATTATTGATTTGTGGAGTTCCTTTTGAGAAACTACATGCATTGGAGCTTGGAATTATCTTGAAAAAGACTTATTGAAATCAAAGAACAAAATAAAAGAAATAAAAACAAAATAAGTGAATAAATAATCAAGAAAATGAATATTTACATGCACTATGTATAAACAAGAACAAGAAATAAAACCAATCTAAGCCTATCTACACTAGCTTTAACTAGTCTTATAGATTACTCCATTTAGACTTGAGGTGGGGTAGTAGAGAAGTAGTGCTTGATATATTTACCATTTGTTGGCAATGTAAACTTTATTCCTTACAAGTCCTTGAGATTCAAGGTGTTGTCTTCTATTATCTCAATAATCTGATAGGGACCAATCCATAAGGGAGCAAACTTCCTATGATTTCCCTTAGATTTAGAGGATTTATCCTAAAGAATACCTAAGTCTCCTTACTTGAACACCTTAATATTAGAATGTTTGTCAAACCATCTCTTCACTATGGTTTGTTGTGTACTAAAATTGGAAAAATATTCATCTCTTGCATCTTCCATTTGAATAATGTCAAGAAACCTAGAAATTGATAAATATTGATCCTCCTCCATGTAATCTTGCATAAAATTTTAGGTTGGTAGCTTGAGAGTGATGGGAAATATAGGTTCTTGACCATATACAAGCATAAATTGTGATGCCTTCATAGCTTGCTTGACTCTTATTCTGTCAACTCAAAGGGCATATTTGAGCAACTTATGCAATGTTCTTGGTTTTATAGTGGTAGACTTCTTGATAGCCTTCATCAATTTTTTTAATTAGATTCTGACACCCCATTGCCTTGAGGGTAATGATTTGATGAAAACTTGAGATCAATGTTATTACCATATGCCCACTCAGTCATCTCAATGGATATAAATGCAAATCCATTATCACAAACTAAATATACTAGTGTGCCAAATCTTGTACATATGTTCTCCTCTAAGAACTTTATCACATCTTATACCCTACATTACATGGTTACCACTGATTCCATCCATCTAGTGTAGTAATTAGTAGTAGTGAGGACATATTTATGTGCATATGAAGAATTGGGTTTAATGACACCTAAAAAATATAATCCCCATTAAACAAAAGGTTTATCAATCATAATGGGCTTTAATGACATGTCTTCTTTGGGTTATTTAGTGTTTAATATCTAGCACCAATGACATTCCCTCACATGCCTGTGAGCATATTTAAAGATTGTAGGCAAATAATAACCATCTCCAAGGATCTTGTGAGATGTTGTCCTTCTAGAGGGGTGTCCACTTCCAAGGTTTTCATGGAAATTACTCAAGATATTTGATTCTTCCTCCTTATAGACACATCTCAAGTATATTACTTCAAAATTATTCCTGAAGAGTACTCCATTTTGATTAAGAACTATGTTGCCTTGAGTTTGAGATCTCTCCTTTTCTCTCTAGTTAAACTTAATGGACAAGTACCATTGATTAGGAGATGAATAATGGCATCATACCAATCATTAGGTTGAAAACTCTATTGATCTACCTACATGACACTTAACTTGGGATTGGTGTTAGTAATTAATGAAATTAATCCTTAGCACCTTACTAGTTTGACAATCTTAATTTATAGATCATATTCTTGAAGTAAAAACATCCATTTATCTCTTGTTTCCCCTAATTCACATTGTCTAAGCATAATATTAATGGTAGGATCTAGTAGTATTTCAAGCAAATTTTTACTAAGAATATAATGCCTAAATTTCTTCACTGCCTTAACTAAAACACATGCATACTTATCAATTAGAAAATAGTTTAACTCATAATTTTTAAAATTGGTAATCATGAATGAAATAGAATGATCACATTTATTTATTTTATGAGTTAGGACAACTAAAACTATATGGTAAAAAGTAAAAGAATAAAGATAGAAATCCTTTGAAAAATTAGGGCTTATCAGTACTGGTGCCTGCATTATTGATTATTTTATGTCCTTGAAGGCTTTTCTAGTTTATTCATTCCATGTGATCTTGGCATCATTATTCAACATGTCATTTAATGGTCTCACTATTTATTCAAAACTAAAAAAAAAATTTCTCACAAAGTTTATTTTCCCAAAGAAAGATTTCAATTCTTTTTGTATATTAGGGTGTTATATCTTGGATATAACATCTACTCTATTAGGGTCTATATAAATCCCCTCTTTAGTTATAACATGTCCTAAAAAATTTCCCTTAATGACATAATTTTTTTTTTACTTGGGATCAAGAGAAATTACATACCTTCTACACCTTTCAAATACATGATGGAAGTGTATGATATGATCCTCCCTATTCTTTGAAAATATAGTTAGGTCATCCATGTAAATGATAATGCACTTAATTATCAGCCCCTAGAAAGTGTGGTCCATAGCTCTCTTGAAGGTTGCACCTAAATTTATTAGTCCAAATGACATCTTTTTATAGGTAAAAGTGCCACACTTAGTTGTTAATACAGTATTTAATCTATCTTTATTGTTCACAAGCACTTGGTTATATCCATAAAAACCATCAAGAAAAGACATCATTGTAGAACCACTAACAAGTTGAAGAAATTGGTTAGGTGAAGGCAAAGGATAGTTTCCATTTTTAGAAGATCTATTCATATTTCTAAAGTCTACACACAATCTAATTTCCCCATTCTTCTTCTTGATTGGTACTAAGTTAGCTACCCAAGTGGAGTATCTAATGGGAAAAACTATCTTTGCATCCAACAACTTCTTGACCTCTTTGTATATCAAAGGTTCTAACACAAGTTTGATGAGTCTTTGTTTCTACCTAAAAGGCTTGAAGGCTTCCTTTAAAGGTATGGTATGAGTTATGACTCTAGGATTAAAGATATTTAAGTCATCATAGGACCATGCTATTACATATCTATACTTTTCCAATGAATATTTAGCTTTTCTCAACTCTTCATTTATGCAAGTTATTCCAATATTCATTAGCTAGGGTTGGCCTTAAGTTCTTAATTTAAATACTTTGTAATCTTTCCCATTTTCCTTGGGATCCTTCATAGTTTTAGCTAGTCTATCTATATTAGATAATATTTTTAGGGTAATCATGCCCTAAGGAATTTTATTGTCACTTAGTTACATAATTTTGTTATCAAGGTTGCCTTTATCAAGAGTAATTTTATTGGGCTTATCAATGATGCAAGCCTCAAATACTCCTAAAATCATCATAAAGTCTAAAATCTATTGGTCATCACTGAATACTTGAAAATGGTTTATATTATCATGGACTAAGGGGAATGGAACTAACTCTATATTAAGATTCCCAAGGTTAGAGTCTTGATAAGGCATGAGATTGGTTGTTATTGATATCTCATTAAAATGCTTGTTTCCTTCTCTAAGAATTGAGACAATGTTAAAAACATCAAAATACTCTATCAAGTCCCAAAATTTAAACTTATATTTCTTAAGGTAAGACAATTTGCATTGGTACTTACTTCTAACTTGATTAAGTACTAGTTCTGAGTCACCATACATTAGTAGTTCCTTTACCTTATGCTTAGTGGAAAATTGTAAATCTAATATTAGAACCTCATACTCTTCCAAGTTATTAGTGAATAAAAATTGAAGTCTGTAAGAAGTATTAAATTATTTCCCAAGAGGATTACTTAGAAAAATTCCTATCGACAACCAGATTTACACCTAACACCATCAAAAAATAATTTCCATATTCCAAGAATAATATGAGTATATTTAGAGTCACATACCTTTAAAGTGTCAAGAGTATAAACTCCTAACTTAGAATTGGCCATATTAACCCTTTCATTTACAACATTGTACTCAGTGATTATATGTTTCATCTTGGGATCTCTTTCAATTTGAATCTAATTAGGAACTCCCTTCTATGAGAGCCACATGTGTGAATAGTCAGTGGGCATGTAACCATTTAAAGACTTTGTCCAATCCTTATTGAGTAGTATTCCATAAGCATCAAAAATATCCACCACTTGGATGTCTATAAACTATTGTATCCTTCATTCAACTTTAAGCTCCATGTGAACATTAAAAAATTCTCCAATTACTTTCACCTTGGATTTATCTAATTGAGTAACAACCCTATCATATTTAATTAGAGTCAAACATAGTTTCTCTTAAATAACTTTAGGCATGATATTAGTAGAAGCACCTAAATATAGAAAATAATTATGCAAATTCTTATAAAAAATTCTAACTATTAGTAATAAAGGTAAAAAATCTTCTTTGTTCTTGTACGTTGTAGTATTGGCATTTGTAGCCTTGAGTGACTTACTAGGATTCTTGGATAGAGATTATAACAAAAATATCTCTACTTAGTGATTTGAGTCAGTTAATGCAAGGTGATGTTAGCCTTAATCCTCTTCATGTCCTCAACTATATTATACCCACCCCTAGTAGAAGTATTAGACAAATCAACACTATGTTTAGAAGTACTTCCCTTTGGAGGTTTTGAATTGGTTTCACTTGTAGGATCAGGGGGAGTGTCAAAGTTATTTGGTGGATTTGAAGTTGTCAAAGGTTATTGTTTATCTCTTTTCCTTAGAGGATAGGTATTCTTCAAATACTATTGAAAATCATGCACTGTTTTATGAGTATCCTCAGTCTCATTCTCCTCTTAAAATAGAAAGTCAAATGTCTCCACTATCAGGGTTGTATCATTAGACTTAGATGACCTTGAAGATCCAGATGTACCTATAGTTTTTTATTTTTTAGGCACACCATCAGATGTATTCAACTCATCCAAAAAAAATCAAAAGCATTATAGAATTCAATACAATATAACTTACTATGCTTTGAATTATTATGAACCCTATAATATTCAATTAGTGCTACATCAAAAACATTAATATTAGGATTATTATTAATTAATTATGACTCATTATTGTTGTTACCATTATTACCATTATGAAAATGCTTTTTAGGTATATTAAACTTTTGATATTAATAATTCCTATTGGAGTTACCCTTAGTATTTCCTACTTGCTTCTGCAATTGAAGGAAGATAGTGCTTAGATTTTGAACCATCTTAAGTAACAACTCATTCTCATTATTTGGTACCTTTAAGTTGTGAAATTTATTACTATAAAAAATTGTTGGCATCAAATCTCTTTGTTCATGTGGATGAAATCCATTTTTAGCATTATTAAATAATCCCAGATTTTGGATTAGATGAGCATGGATTAATGGAGATTAGTTCAATACTGGTGTTTGATTTAGGGTAGGCACATTATAATTGGCATTAGGAATGACATTTGGTAAAAGAAATTTGGGATTAATATTGGGGATGGTATATGCAAGTTGACCTTGAGGTTGCATTTGATCACTGATTGTTACAACTTTAACATAGGCCAAGGCCAGTGTGTTTATAATTCTATTAGACCTTTTAAGAAACATATAAGTCATGGGGTTCAAAGAATCCTTGTAAATTTCTAAAGCCAAGGATTTATTAGGTCTATAAGGAGATATGGTTCTATTGAACATCTTTTGGAATCTAACATTAAAGGATCTGATGGTCTCACTAGAATCTCCTTTAATAGTGGTGAATTTTTGATAAAGAATGCAAGGACTAATGCTTTTACCAAATTGATCAATAAAAATCCTATTAAAATCATTCCAACTAATAATATAGTTCTAAATAAGGTTGAATAACCACTCATATGTAGCATCTTTGAAAGTAAATGAAAATAATCTACATGGTACATCTTGATGAACTAAATTCAACATATTTAAAGTAGCTTTAAAATATTTAATATGTTATTTAATTGTGATAACACCATGAAGATTGAAATATGGAAAATATTTCTCAGGGTTTTAGGGTAGATCATGTAGCTCACTAGGCACATTGATGGAATATCCACCTAACCAAGCCATACCTTGATAAGGATTGAACATAAGAGTACCTTAAATAGGTGAATTAGGCTAATATTTAGAAACCCTTCACTTAATTTTGTCTGATCTTGATTTATTATTAGATTATAACTAAAAGAGAGGTAATCTTGATTCAAACCTTGACCTAGTCCTGATTTTTGGTAGTTTCAACTTGTAAGCCTTGAGTTTTGTTCAAAATATGACTTAGAAATATTATCTTTGTAAATATGAATGATATTTATCTCAATTATTTCAAACAAAAACCCAATTCTTACCTATGAGTACATTTTCATGTTTAAGATTCCTAAGTTAGGCATGGTTTGCACAAATTTGCAAATAATTAGTCAATTTTTGAGCAAATTTGTCTTCACTAATTTCAAACAAGGAAGATTTACAAAGCTTAAGCTACTATTACCACCATTTATCATGAATCTTCAAAGAATAATAATCTTAAAGTAAATGAGCCTAAAAATTGGTTTGAAACCATGAATATCAATTATATTTACACAATTGAGCCAAGAAGAACACAAAAATGTAAATAATTCACTAATCTTTGAACAAAATTCACCAAAATTAACAAAATACTATAAATTCACAAAGATTTAACTAAGGCCCTCCTTCTATCACCAATAGAATGCATTACCTATTGATGCCTAAAAGTGTATCATAGGTGGTTCTGAGTGTTGAAGAAACACTACTCATTTTTTAATTTAGATAATCCAATACATAAGTTGTAGGTTGTGATATTCTAGATATCTCTAATGGAATAACGTTAAAACAAGTGAATTGTTCACAAATTTTTTAATGTTTGGTTATTGGAAACAATAATGTCCTAATAACTAACTTGTGAGATTTAAGGTAATATTGACTAATTAAAATTAATTATGATCAAAGATAAATATAAGGCTAAGTTAAAGTGGATATTTATAATGGAAACTAGTTTAAAGTGAATTGGTAAAAAAAAACCAAAAGGAAGGGTAGGGTAATGACAAAGTTCAAATATCATCCAAATATGCACTCAAAACCAATTTATATCATGAAATAGAATAAGATAAAATAATATTACACATTAGGCCAACATCTAAGGGAGTGAAAATAATGTAAATAAGAACTAGTTCCACTTTAAAGATTTACCCCTGTAAGCAAATAACATAAGCACATCTATAAGAAGAGAAAAGAAAATGAAGTAAACCTAAGAACCTTCAATGAATCTAGAATTAACATAAATTTATAAATTTTCATTCAAAATTACACATCCAAAATTTATAATAACTATTCAAATCTTAAATTCAAACTAGACAAGTGAGAGAGAAGCCATAATGATAATTCATACAAAAAAAATGAGATAATATTTTTAGAGTTCTCTACTTGAATTAATTGATCCAAAAGTAGTAGAAAGTTTTCTTTCTCATAACTCCCTCCTTTTTATAATTGACATTAATCCTTATATATAAGACTAATAAAGTATGTCAGTCAGTCATATCCAATGATATATGTACAAGTATTAAGGATAACTATCCTTTTACAAAGTTCTAGAATTTTGACATCTCCTAATGAAGTGACCTATAGGAGATGTTCTTTAAAATTTTCACATGCCTTTATGAAAAGAATATTATTTTTTCAAAATATACGTGTCTAGTTTATAAAATAATATGCTTTAATCAATAAATTTAACATTGAGATCCTTTAGCTACTAAAGTCCCCTATTTCTATTATATAATCATCATTGCTTTTTCATGTTAATAATCAATTAGCCTTAGGTTGATGATAGGTTTCATGAAGAGTTCATATTCTTAGTCTGATAGGATTTTGAAATATTTATCAACCCTTTCTAATACTTCTTTAATTCTCCTAGCCCATGTAATCTTCTCCTCTATAGTAAAGATCATGTCCATGATCTTTGTGTTGTTAGTTCCTATCTTTTCTTGGCTCTAATTTTTCACTTAATTTTTAAATTGGGTGGCTCTATGTTTGAAATCCTCATCAGTTATTAGATAAATTGGGATAAGTGTGGTGGTATCCTTTATTATGATACCTAATATGCTCCATCCTAGTTTGTATTTGCTTTCTATCTTCATAAAGATCTTCTAGGATCTTAGACCATTTGCTCAATCTTTTGATCTTGTCTATCAATATTGCCATGGCCATATTCAAATGAGCCAAGATAACTATTTTGAAATCAAGGATTTGATCTTATATCAAAATATTGATCAAATGCTTTACTTTATTAATTTTACTTTACCATTGGTAGATTTGACTCATGGCCATAATGCTCTTCTGGCTTACCACCCCTTTCCTGGACTTTACTAATTTTAAATAATTGAACATATCATACAAGGTAACTTTAAACATGTCAATAATATCCTATAGGATAGATAGGATAAAGTACTCCTCCAAGTTATTCCTTTGTTATTTTGACCCCTTAATGGTAGCCTTCAATTATTCTATCTGTGCCTCAGCTAATTCCAAGACATCTTCTTCAAACATTGGATCTTATCCATGCTTCTATCTTCCTATTAGAGTCAAACTAGCCAAAGGTTCTACTTTTTGGTATGTTATCTCCTCAACACCTACCAAGATCTTTTCTTATTTACTATTAACAAGCTAACATTGTTTGGGTCAAATTTGACACTAGTTGAAGATTGAGTCACTTGAAGAGTAGGGCTATCTACTTGTGATTCACTTGATTGGCCTAAAGCAACAAATCTTATCTCCTCTTTCTATTATAAATCCACAATCTATGGATTCATTTATTGTTCCTAGGGGATGTTGGTGGTCTTTATGATAACCCAAGGATTATGCATAGTAGGAACTCTTTATAATTTAGGTCCATAAATCAACCATTATGGAATATCTAAACCATAAATGATGTATTATTCACTAAATAGATTGACTTCACCCAAATGAGGAGTGAAAGTCACTTTGGGTCTCTTATCCAAGGGGTTAATGGCCATCTTATCCTTCCTCTTAGGAGGGTTGGACATAGGGACTAAGTCCAATACTTCCTTCCCTTTCTCTTCATTAGTTTATTTAACCTTAGATTCTTCATCATCTAATTCATAAGTGATAGATAACATTCTCAATTCATCCTCCACAAACTCATTGGGATCCATGGCTACCATGTGAATCTCCTCTAAATGTGATCCTTATTCCTCTACCTTTGATGAATAAGAAACAACCTCATCAAGTCTTATTTCTTTTGGTCTATGTTCAATCTATGCCCTAGGTCTATGTTCTTCTTGTGGATGAGCTAATGGAGGTGTAATAGGTGCACTACTTATCAAATGATATTGTGTAGACCCTAACTACCATCCATCATCCACCTTTTGGTTCCTCTCAAGTCTAGGCTCAAGCCTAAGGTTGTGTTCCTTAAATCTCTTAGTGACCTCAAAGTTTGATGATGCTTTGCTGTAAATGGGGTGAAAGGATCCATGATCATGATCATAGGGTACATTTATCATTCCATTAATCTTCAAATCTTCCTTAACCCTTAGACAAGGGTCCCACTATCTAAACCCATCCAGTTATAGATTGAAAGATGTCCTATGCCTAGATACTTCCTTAATGTTATCCCACTTTCTAAATATAGTCTTTACAATTGTTATTGGGAACTTATGAAGCAATCCCTTTCTTTTGGTTTTGTAGAGACCATCTATACCATGAAATATCTGATATGCAACTTCTTACTTAGCTAGCTTGTTAAGGACTTGAATAGGTAGTCTAAGAGGAGAACTTTATGTTCCCCCAATTCTTATAATAGTGTAGTATGTATATAGCTAAATATAACCCATAGCTTCAATATAATTTTTGATCAATGGGTTAATTCTTGGCATTATAATTCTTGTTATGGCCTCACTTAGGGCTAGGTAGGCACAATCATAAATGAATTAAATGTGATCTTTGTATTTGAATATGTGTAGATTTAAATAATATTGGGAGACTATTTGTGTCCCATTTGGTAACCATTCCTTCTGGTTTGGTATCTTGGTTATTATACAAAGAACATCTAAAAAATATGACATCATGAAAAATTGAGTTTTCTTCTTCTACCTTAATGCATAAATCTGCCTACTTAAAAAAATACTAATGATCGCACCTAACGGGTGAGAAATTTATTTTTCATAAATGAATTAGACAATTGGTATCCATAATGGGTCTACCTAGGTTGTGGTTCGGTTTCCACATAATCTATTTAACATTTTCATAATCATTCTTACCCCAGGTCTGAATTGGCTAATGGAGATGTTCTTACTAAAGTTTGAAAAAACCTAGTTCCTAGAGTATAACTAGATGGCCAAGATGTCATTTAAATCATGTTATTTATCCTAGGTATTGATTGAGGCTATGCCAATTTGGGGTTTAGGTAACTTATAATATGACTTAAACATAATAACATAAATATAAGATACTTTTATTAGATTATATTGATTAATAATCATGCTCTTATCTATATTAGTTTCTTGTAAAATAAGAGCAAGAATGTCAATGCAATGGAGTATCTCAGGATTTGATATTGCATAATAAAGACCCACCATATGGATTGCTACTATATCATCATACAATCTCTTAGATAATATACTTTTCTCCTCTTCCTAGGTAATGGTTGGCTAGTTCTCGATGGTCCAAAACAAATTTGAATAATTGTTATCTCTAGTGTTCAAAGTATTAGAAAAAAATTCTATGTCCCTAAACACTCATCCCTCAACATCTGAGGTTAGATAAAACTCCACATCCTCCTTTGAGACACCTTTCTAAGTTACCATTACTATAATTTTGTCAAATTATTTACTAGTGGATTGTAGTTTAACTTTTGATTGAATTATCCTTGCATAGATGATAATTCAATTTCCCTTAGCTTGATCATAGTGAAAACAAGGATAAATTATGGCTTCCATACATTCTTAGGGCTTTCTGAAGTTCAAGTGGGTTTGATTAGAGCTTTAATAGTGGTAGGTGATTCAAAGTATATGAGCTTCATGAATTAGATTTCCTTTGGATCATGTATTTATACATTTGACTTTTTAGGACCACAAGATTTTTAAATTTGCCATGTCTTACTTATATGGTTCCATCATGTCATACAACTTATTAAATTTTGAAAAATGACCATTTATTACTTTTAAGACACATGTTAACACCTTATGTAATCTTATAACTAGATTAAATATGATCTATTGATCTTAAAATGAGTCCTTTAGCTTTAAGTTATCATGGACCATCGATCCTCAAATGATATTCCTAAGAGTGTGCCACATGGCAGCTTTATAATCTTTATATGCTTGTTAAAAATACATGCCATCATTTCATGTCTTTACACCATGTGGTATCTTTTCATTGGATCTAGGCTCATTGAAAACTCCATGCTTTTTTTGCCATTGATCATGATTTGGGAGATTAAACACTATAGTATGGTCTCTTTTTGATTCACCATGGTTATAACATGTGTTTTTACCATGTTCATTATGGGATTGTTGAAAATTCTTCTCCATCTCACACCATTTGATTTGATTTTCATAGATCAACATACTCCATCAATCTTAATCTAGAAGGTTAAATGTGATTGGTTGTTCCACTTCCTATAGGATGTTTGGCTTGTTGACTTTGCTATGTGCCATTAGATTTGCTTTGCCTGGATCAACATGTGATGTCGATTTGATCTAATTATTATGGTTAGGCTGAATATGAACCTTTGATCCTTGGTATAACCAATGAAAATCATACCACTTGGCACTTATATGTTCCTTCATATGACCTTTGATAATTTGACCTTACCTCACACTGTTAGATCCTTGATGCTCTCTTTAACATGCTCCATTAGATATTGATCTCTGAAGTCAAAGATGATTGGTCCATCCTTTTGAATCCTTTAAGTGTATCATAGGTGCACTTAGTGTTTAAGAAACAATTCTCATTTTATAATTCTAAGAATTCATGGCATGAGTATTAGGTTTTGGTAATCTAGTTACCTGTGGTGAAATAGAAGTAGAGCAAATTGAATTGTTCCACAAATTTATATTTACTGGTGGGAGCCACCGTGGTAATTAAAATTTGAAAAATTGAAGCATATATGATGATATTAGTGAATTATGATCAAATTTATACACTAAATACTAATCTAAGTGAATATTTAAAATGATATATAAACTAGGGTGATTTTATCAAAAAAGAAGCAAAAGGAAAAGTAACGTAGAAAGAAAGTATGTGATTGATGATATTTAATTAAACACTATGACAAAGTTTTGATTTTAAGTGAATATGCATTTAACCAATATATGATGTGAATTAATATGTGCTCAAATCAAACCATTTACCAAGAAAATATCTAAGGAAAACATGAAAGAATAAGAGCATGAACTAACTTTGCCTTAAAGGTTTACTGCTGCAAATAACATTTGCACAATATAATGTAGAGAAAATAAAATGAAATAAAGTCTAATAACATTCAACTAATCTAGATTCAACACAAATTAACAACCTTATATCAAAGATGCAAATTCAAAATTCATAAAAACCATTCAAATTCAAGACTTAGAACAAGCAATTGAGAGAGAAAACCATGTAACAATTGATACAAACAAATTTAGACAAACTTTTAAGTATTTCTTGCTTATATTAATTGATTAGAAGCATACACATTTTATCTCAAAACTCCCTCTCTTTACAAAATGGTAATACTTTCTTTTATAGAAGACTTAGGTAGTATACCAATCAATCATAAGTTTATAAATGTATAAAGATAAGGACAACTATCCTTCTTCACAAATTTAGAATACACTTCTCTTTCCAAAATGGACTAACCTATAGGAAAATATTATAACAAACTAGAATATGCCTTTTCAAAAGTATATTCCACATTCAAATATTATAATGATTTACATAAAACAAAATATTAATTAACTAGTGGGCCCTAGGTTGAAGGGGTCCCTTATTGCTCTTGGAGAATATCCATAGCTCTTTGATACTACTCACTGTCAAGCTCCAAATCAAAAACTATATTTAAGAGATAGAAATCTTCTTTATCAACCAAGTCATCAAAGTCCCTATCATTTCTTGCCATGGCCTCCTTGATGCTCTTAGCCTTGACAATCTTCTCTTCAATAGTGAGGATCATGCCCATGACTTAGCTATTGTCACTTCTATATTGGCCTTGGATTTTTATTCTTACTTCCCACATCACCAAAGTGGCCCTATGTTTGTACTCATCATCATAAATGATGCCTACGGCATTAGAATTTTTAGGATTGGCTAGCATGGTGCCAAGGAGTTGTTTGATTCTAGCTATCATTTCCTTGTCATCCCTCAAGAGTCTATCCAAGATATTTTGCAAAAGACTTAAACTTTGGATATTATCAATAACTATCCCTAATATTTCATTCAAATGGGATAGGCTAATGGTTTTTAAGCCACAAAGCCTACCCTTAATTAGTATGTTGATAAGTTCCCTTATTTTATCCTCAGAATCCTACCATCGGCTCATCAATCCTTTGGCAATTTCATTTTGTTGGGTCAATGCATCTTGCCTCAAATTTATTGACTTTAAGGAGTCAAACATGTTAAAGAAATATGCCTCAAACATCTTTACTATTGCCTCTAAGATTTATAAGATAACCTATCTCTAGATTCTCCTTTTCCTTTTCTAGGTTCTATATCTTTTACTTTATACCCCTGATACCTACCTTGAGTTAAGCTGAATGAGCATCAACCAGTCCATGTCTTCTTCCTGAATATGATGCTCATAAGGATTTTGACCTCTAAAAGGAGTTAAAACAAAAAATGGCTCAACCTTCTAGAATGTGAATTCTTCACCTCATCCCATGGTCTTCTTTGTGGTCACTCTCTCTAATCCTACTATTTATGGATTAAACTGCACATTAGTTGATGACTTTATGATCTTAAGAGGCTCAAGGGTCTCCACCTATGTGCTATTTGAAGCTCCTAGAGTATCCATTTGTGTGCCACTTGATCCTGATATGGGAACTATTCTTCTCTCTTCCTCCTCTTTCATCAAAGCCAATATCCATGGGTTGAATTACTCATAAACATCAATGTGCATTATTTAGGTCAAGGCCCAATAATGAGAAAAAGTGGGAATCTTCTACATTTTCCCATAAACAAAACTTTCAAGGATAATTGGTCCATGAATGGGGTATTCATCATTGAATAAGTTGACCTCACTTGTGGGGTAGGTGAAGGTCAATTTGGGCTTATTTCCCCCATCTAGGAATAATACCAACTTTGCTTTCCTTTTGTGTGGGGGTGCTATTAGAACTAGGTCCAAAGCAACTTCCTTCCCTCTATCCTATTTTGCTTACTTAACATGGCTTTGGGGTTGTTCAGTTTGCTCTTCTTCTTCATTTGAACCATATGCTTCAACAAGCACCTTAAGTGCATCCTCCACTATCTCATCATGTTCTAATGCAATCATATCTAGGAACTCTATTAGAGACTTTAGCCTTTTAGGTGGGGTTGAAGATGATCCCCCTTCATTATGCCTCTTTTCTAGTTTCTCTTTTATTGTTCCTTCTGTAACTTAAGATTGAGTCTATTTCATCCTAACCTATGTCTTATTTAAAGGGGGACTTGAGGATGGCCCAAGAAATAAGTGATATTATAGGGACCCCATTTTCCATATCTCACTTAGTGGCTTATCATCTTCACTATCCAACCTAGGATTCATCTTAATGTTATGCCTCTTAAATTTGGCTAATACCTCTAGGAAACTTGAGGACTTAATGTAAAGTGGGTCATGGAGACTAGGATAATGTTTATAGGCCTTACTTATTATCCTAGACTTCAGATGCTTGGTGACCCTCTCATTAATGTCACATTGCCTCAATTCATAACATAGTTCTATTGATTTTCAAAGGAAAGGGATGGAGGAGGCCTTTCATTTTGTCCTTCCAAAATCCATCTATACCATGAAGAAGTTGGTATGTAATTTATTGTTCTGTTAGTTTGGTGGGCACATAGATGGGTAACCTGTATGCCTATGTAAAATTTCCTTCTATCTTAATTACCATGAAATCTAGGTAGAATCATATATCCCCTATAAATTTCACATATTTCTTAACTAAGGGGTTGACACTACTTATAGGGATTACTATGATGGCCTCCGCTAGAGCTAAATAAACATAATAAAAAATGAACTACATATTGTGTCTGTATTTGAATATGTGGAGCTTGAAATAATGATGGGAGATAGTAGGTCTCCCATTAGGTGACCAATTCTTAATGTTTGGTATCTTGGTAGTGGCAATAAAGCATCAAGAAGATATGGCACCATGTAAAATTGGTTGCTAGTTTTCTTTTTGATGGTTGTGAATTGTGATTTCAAATGGATATTGATCATCTCACCCAATGGGGGAGTGAGTCCCTTCTCAATCATGAAGTAAATATAGGGCACGTAGAATTCATCAACATGTGTGGTGGAGGGGGCTCCAGATAAATTAGTTATAAAGGTCATAATTATCCTAATCTCCTCCCTAAATTAGATAATTGGTATTTTTCCTATGGGGTCCTGGGTTACCAGGTTCCTAGTAAGTAGCCATGGGGCAAGGATTGTGTTTAAGTTATGCTATCCAATACACTTTTTAATGGTGGGAAAGTCTATCTAGGTTTTACATAGTTTATATTATCTCTCAAAAATATGAGGGGAAATGTCTACCACTTTATTAAAACTATGCTCATGAACTATCCAATCATTCTCAATTTTACAATCTTTGAAAAGAGGATCAAGGACATCTTAAAATAAGACTCAATATAATTATCTATCTTAAGTTTTATTACATTTAAATAAAAGTAATTATAATCTTAGGAAATAGACTTCGATTAAGTCCATGTCTATAAATACTTAGATCATGAGATCATTTTATCATTTGAAGTTAAAAGATTCTAAGTGTTTAAACATCTTTTAAGGGCTCCTATTGATTTGAAATGCAAGTTATAAGATTTTAGAAAATTTTTCAAAGATATCCCTATGTCTAATCCAAATAATTTATGATATTAAATTTGATGGCCTCATAGACATTAGTGATAGCCTTATGAGCATCAAATGACAGTCACAAAAAATGTCAAATTTAGGTTAGTGAATCGTTAGGTTTGATGGGCTTAAAGTTAATGAAATCATAGACATCAATGATGGCCTCATGAAATTCAAATGATGGTCATGATTATGTCAATTTTCAGCTCATGAAATCCTTTTGGTCCATAGATATTGGATTTGATATGCTCCATTAGATCATTTGGTCTTGATCAAGCATAGACTCATGTTCAAGATCTAAGTAGATACATGCCATTGTTTCCTGCAATCATAAAGGAGATCAAGTTAACTTGGGACCATGTCATAAAATTAAACAAAGAAAAAATCTTAATTTTATAGGCATAATAAAAATAATTCTCCTTGAACAATATAGTTGTAACCTAAGGTTTTATCCTAAGGTTCCATTGTATTAAATAAATACAATGAACCTTAGAATAAAAACTTACTTTAAGCCCAAATTATAATGTGAGAGACCATTTATTATCAGGCTGAAATGAGGGAGTGCCAAATGGTGGATCCATAGGGCTCCTTAAGCTTTTGACTTTTCTACACTATATTCACTCTATTGGATCATTTCTATATGAGTAGTTGTGGACCATTGATCAAGATCTGATTGCTTACACTTGATTGGATTTCTTTCATATGTTGAAGCTATAACATAAATTTTATCCTAAGGTTTTGTTTTATTAATAAATATAATGAGACATTAGGGTAAAACTTAGGCTAAGTTTATGTTTGATGAAAGGGTCCCTTTAAACCTTGATGATGATCTCACACCATTCGATCATTTATTCCAATTAGTCATAGATTGTTGATTGTGATCATGGTGATCTTATGGGATTGGTCTGATGGATCAAAGCTTTAAGTTCATCAAGATTCCTATGCCCTGTTGGATCTTTCCTCATGATGAAATGAGGATCATCAGATTTATAGAGAAGGGAGGTGATTAAGTTAGGATGTGAGTTAATATAGGGACTTGGGCTAAAGTTTTAAGACTAAGGTCTTGTGAATGTTGATAAATATGATTGGGGCCTTCATATTAAGACTCTAGGATAATTTTATGACAAAGGGGACCATGCTAAGATAAAAGACCATACAAACATAAACATTAGATCATGTTAAAATCATAGGAAACATAAGGGGGAAAATAAAAGGGGACCAAACATGATTTTTAGGCTAAGTTTCAGTTGTGTTAAAAACATGACCAAGCCTTGGTATAAAAATTAGGCTTAAGTCCAAATTTGATTCAAAGCATTCCCACCAAAATTTTGAATTTGAACCAAAGGTCTAGGTTAGGGTTTGCTAAAAGAGGGTTTTCAGACACGATTCTAATTATGAGATCTTACAGACTAGAGACTAGTAAAACCTTGAATAGAGCTAATCTAAGAAAATACAAGTAGGATCGATAAAAGAGATCCATGAGACCTACAACTTAAGACATGAAAGTAAATTATTAGCAACATTAGGCAAGGTTAAAATAAAACCATGAATAAATAGGCTAGTTTCATCAAGCATGGATGATCTTCAAATTCTAATAAAGTGAGATTATCAAATTTTTAGTGTTAAGGTTAAAAAATAATCACAAAGGTACCTATTTTTAAGAAATATGGGTATGTTGACCTCAAAAAAGGGTGAATTTCAAGGGATATATAGCAAATTGTTAGAACTTAGAGACTCTAGCTTAGGCAAATAACTAGGTCATTCATCTCACTTGATCAATTCCCTTATCAAGATTAGTTAATGGTTGAAACAAACCTTGAGCATGAGGAATTAGGATCAAACATCAAGACATATCCATGATGCGTGTGTGCTTTGATTCCACTTAATGTTTGCTATGGGATTTAAGGGACAACTTAAAATTTTCATACCTTTAATCATTACTAATGACTTGGAGCATGCTTAGATATTCATTAAGAACCATGCTTCTATTTCACATAAGTCTTGGGACTTGATCTATTTCCAACCAAACATCCATAGCCCCAATAGAGATTCCTTTGGTTCCACTCACAACCTTGTTCCACTACCAGCTAGGTGTCCATAGTCCTGGTGGAGATTACCATAATCACCTTTGCTTGAAAAGTTTTTTGATTTTACAATAGTTCTTATTATTATTATTTTTTGTATTTTTGGGTCTTTTAGGCTTTCAACAAAGGTTGGGAACTAGGGTAGCCATGTTTAAGGATTCATTCAAGTATATAATCCTCAAATAATCACCTATGGTTGCAACCTTTGTCCCAAGCAATGTTAAGTGCAAAAATGATTTCACCTTAACGGATTGAGCTTTCATTATACATGTGTAATTATTATTAAAACTAGGTTTAGGTCAAGACAATGTTTAAGGTCTCATGTTATGTTTAACCTATACCTAGGTCCTTACTTGTTTTTACAAATCATAATGTCAAGCTCACATCTCAAATCCATGGTTAGTATATGCATGGGGTTCATACTAGCATTTTTGAATTCTTTGAGTTTAAATAAAACTAATGAAATTTAAGCTAAGGTCTATCCAAAAGGACTTATTGGAATTAAGGAATAAAGCAACAAGCAACAAACACACAATAGAAAGTAGCAATGTAGGAAGCAAAAGGGAAGAAAAATAATATATACATACTTATGTATAAACATGGGACATGAAGAAAGAGATGAAGGAAAATAATTATCTTACCTATACTAACTCTAATTATCTTATAGATTTACTCCATGAAGACCCCAAGAGGAGTAGTAGAGAAATGGTGCTTGAGATACTATCCATTGAAGGGTAGTGTGAACTCTACTCCTTATAGATATTTGATTCTAAAGGTGTTTTATCCAAGTGTATCTAAAATATGATAGGGGAAATCTAAAGAGGTGTGAAATTGACATGTTTTCCCTTGGGCTCAGATGATTTATCCCAAAGAAGAACCAAGTCTCCTTGTCTAGACACCTTGATCTTTGATCTTTTATCAAACCACCTCTTTACTATAGTTTGGTGTTTGCTAAAGTTATCAATTTTTTTTTCTTGTGCATCTTCCATATGAATAATGTCCAATAGCCTTGAGTTTGAAAATTCTTGGTCCTCTTCCATATACTTTTGCATGAACTTGTAAGTTGGCAGCTTGAGTGTGATGGGGAATATAGGTTGATGGCCATATACTAGTAAGAAGGGAGATGATTTAAGATCCTACTTGACTCTTGTTCTATCTATCTAAATGGAATGCTTGAGAAGCTTATGCCATGTTTTGGGTTTATCTATATTAGACTTCTTAATCGCTTTCATCAATTTTTTATTCATTGAATCAGATACTCCATTACCTTAAGGATAATGGTTATATGAAAATTTGAGGATAATGTTGTTGTCATATGTCCATTTTATCACTTTTATGGATATGAATGTTGACCCATTGTCACATACCAAAGATATTAGAGTCCCAATTTGGTGCATATGTTTTCTTATAAGAAATTGATCACTTCTTTCATTTTTCACTCTTTTAGCTACTACTTTAGTCCATATAGTGCAATAGTTAGTAGCTATCATAATATACTTATGACCTTCTAATGAGTTGGAGTTGATTACCCCTACAAAGTCTAGTCCCTAATGGGAAAAGGGTTTGTCAATCATGACTAGTTGTAAAGGTATGGCTGCCTTTGGCTCCTTAGTGTTGAAGATATAACATGAATGACATTTTATCACATGCTTATGAGTATCTTTGAAGATAGTGGGCCAATAGTAGCTGGCCTTGAGGATCTTGTGAGATGTGGTTCTCCTATATGGATGCCCAGTTCCTAACTTCTCATGAAAAATGCTCATTACCACAGTAGCTTCTTCTTTGGAAACACATCTTAGGTATACACCTTCATAGTTATTTTGATATAAGACTCCATTTTTGATGAGGGAGTGAGCTGATTTGAGCCTTAAAGCTCTTTTCTACTCCCTGGTTAGTCCTACAGGACAAGTTCCATTAATTAGTAAGTGACTAATGGAGTCATACCATTCATTAGCTTGAAAGCTTTACTGATCCACTTGTATAATACTTAGCTTAGGGATGGTATTGGAAATCATTTTAATAAGACCTTGACATCTTACCAGTTAGTCATTTTTAATTTTTATGTCATATTATTGGAAGATAAACATCCACTTACCTCTTCACTCTCCAAGCTCACATTGGCTCAACATTAGCTTAGTGGCTGGATCTGGTAAAATGGCATACCATTTTTTCCTAAGAATGTAATGCCTAAATTTATTAACAAATTTAACTAATGCAAAGGCATGATTATCAATTAAAGGATAATTTAACTCAACATTTTTCAAATTAGTGCTCATGAAAGTAATTAGATGGTCATAACCTTCTATTTTCTGAGTTAAAACTATAACAATAGTGTGGTCAAAGGAAAAAGAGTAGAGATACAAATCCTTTGAAAATTAAGGACTTATCAATATTGGAGCTTGACTGATTACACTTCTTATGTCCTCAAAGGCCTTCTTGGATTCCTAATTCCATAAGAATTTTACATCTTTATTTAGCATATCATTGAATGGATTGACAATTTCTACAAAGCCAAAAATGAATTTTCTCACAAAGTTTATTTTACCAAAAAAATATTTCAATTTTTTTTCTATTGGGAGGATCTATCTTAGATATAGCTTCCACTCTTTTAGGGTCTATGCAAATCCCATCTTTAGTGATGAAATGGCCTAATAGTTTAACTTCAATGACAAAAAAATGCTCTTCTTAGGGTTAACAAAGATCCCATACCTTCTACATCTTTTAAATACCTACTATAGATGCATGAAATGGTCTTTCATATTATTATAGAAAATAGTTAGATCATCCATGTAAATTGTGATGCACTTACCAATCAAGCCTTAGAAGGCATGGTCCATGGCCCTTTGAAAAATGGATCATATGTTTATCAATCCAAAAGGCATTCTCTTGTATGAAAAGGTGCCCCACTTAATTGTGAAAGTTGTCTTTATTATATCTTCCTTGTCTACTAGCACCTAATTGTATCTTTAAAAACCATCATGAAAAGACATCATGGTTGATCCATAAATAATTTGTATTGCTTGGTCAAGAGGGGAAAGAGGATAATTATCCTTTTGAGATGCCTTATTTATACTTATAAAGTCAATACACAATCTAATTTCACCATTCTTATTTCTAATTGGCACCAAATTGGCCACCCAAGTAGAGTGCCTAATGGGAAATACAATTTTGGCATCTAACAATCTCTTAGCTTATTTGAAGATCATGGGTTCTAAGACAAGATTCATAGGTCTTTGTTTCTTCTTGAAGGGTTTGAAACTCTCCTAAAGAGGTATAGTATGGGTGATGACTCTTGGATCAAACATATTTAAGTCATCATAAGACCAAACTATGACATCTTTGTATTTTTTCAATAGCTCTTTGGCCTTCTTATTTTTAGCACTAGTGCAAGGTTTTTAAATGTTAACTAGCTAAGGTTGATCTTGAGGTCCAAGATCAATTGCATTGTAATATTTTCCACTTACTTCAAGAATCTTAGAAGATTCAACTAGCTTATATTGATCAAACAACATTTCTAAGGAAATCATCCCCTTGGGATTTTGTTGTCATTTAGCTAAATGACTTTGCTATCAAATTTGCCTTCTCTAATTGCATTTTCATTAGCCTCATCAATAATATGAGCCTCAAATTCTCTTGAACTAGTCATGAAGTTTAGGATTTGTTGATCATCACTAAATACCTATTGATGGTTCACATTATCAGAGACAAAAGGGAAAGGTATTAACTCATTACTAAAGTTAGGTGAATCTTGATTAGGCATGAGATTAGCTAAAATATATTCCAACTCATCAACAACTTTATTTTTTCCCTTAGGGATAGAAATACTATTGAAGGCATCAAAAGATTCCACTAAATTCTAGACTCTAAATTTATACCTCTTGAGGTATGACAATTTACATTGATACTTGCTTCTTACTTGATTTACTACTAGTTCTGAGTCACCATAAACTAATAGTTCCTTGATTTATTTTGATGGCAAATTGTAGACCTAAGATGAGGGATTCATATTCTACAAGGTTATTGGTGCAAGGAAACTAGAGTCTATAATAATCATGATATTTTTTTACTAGTAGGGCTAGTTAAAATAATGCCTACTCCAGATCTAGCTTTACACCTAACCCCATCAAAATACAACTTCTATAACCTAGGTATAACATGAGAAGCTTTAGGATCACACACCTTGGTAGTTTTTAGGATAAAAAAATCTAAATTAGAATCAATTATGTTGACCCTTTCATTGACAACATTATACTCAGTAATCATATGTTTTATTCTTGGATCTATTTCAACTGTGATCTGGTTTGAAACTCCTTTACAAGTTAGCCATAGGTGTGAATAGTCTATGGACATATATCCATTTAAATCCTTTTTCTATTCTCTACTCAAAAGTAGTCCATATGCATAATGGATATCTATTACTTGGATGCCAATAAATTATTGGACCCTTAGCTCAAAATCCAATTGCATATGTACATTTAAAAATTATCCAACCCTAGACTTACCTAATTAGGTGACAATCGTATCATACTTAATGAGGGTCAAACCAAGTTATTTCCAAACACCTATAGGCATAATATTTGTAGAGGCACTAGAATCCAACAAAAAGTTATACAAGTTTTTGACAAACATTCTCACTATAAGTAAGAAGGGTGGGGACTCTATTTTAGATTTATACATAGCTACATTTGAATTATCATTCTTGGTTATCTTGTTAGGTTTTTTGGACAAGGATTCTAATAATAGATATATTTTCTCTATGATTTGAATTAATTCATGCAAGGTAATATTAGATTTAATTTTTTTCATGTCCTCTACAATGTTATAATGAGTCCTATTGGAAGAATTGGAAGCATCAATGCTAGGCTTAAAATTAATTTCCTTTGGAAGCTCTAGGTTATTATTTGAAGTGGTATTCAAAGGAGTACCAAAGTTGTTTGGAGGAGTAGAAGTAGTCAAAGGTTTCCTCTATTCTATGTTGCTTAGAGGATATGTCTTCTTTAAGAACTATTGGAAGGCATGAACTTCTTCAAGAACATGATCAAGTTCATTGTATTCTTGGAAGGGTAAATTAAATGTTTCCACCATGAAGGTCTGGTTAGCAAGCTTGGATCCTAAATTACCTGCACCATTATCTTTGTTAGGCACTACCTCAAAAGTGTCCAACTCTTCTTGAAATGACTCCAAAGCTTTAAATAATTCAATGCAATCAGTCTCACCATGATTAGTAGTAAAATGAACTCTATAATAATCAATAAAAATAATGTCAATAGGATTAATGTCCATTATTATTATTGCTGTGGAAACTATCATTATTGAACCTATTATTGGGTTTTTAACCTTTGGAAAGAGAAGTTTCTACCAAAAATTTCTCTAGTGTTACCAACCTATTTTTTTAGGTAAAAGAAGTTAGTGCTCAATTTTTGGACCATTTTTAGAATGGACCCATTCTCATTTTTAGGGGTTTTTAAACTATCAACCTAGTTATTATTAGTACTAGTGGCTAGTACTAAGGCCCTTTGATCATTTTCATTGAACCAATTATTGGTAGGGTGATTCAAGAACCCCAAATTCTAGTTAGGAGTAACATGTCTTAAAGGTAACTGGTTCAAATTTGGGAGTTGGTTGAGAGCAGGCACATTCTAGTTATTATTGGGAAAGGCATTCAAGGTAGGCATATGTGGATTGACATTAGGAACAGATTAAGCCATTTGAAATTGAAGTTGCATTTGGTAATTAATGATCACATCCTCAACATAATCTAAATCTAGTGTGTTCATTGGACCTATATCCCTCTTTATGAATATTGAGGTCATGGGATCAAGAACATCTTTGTATATTTCTAAGGCTAATTCTTGATTGGTTTTATAAGGGTGAATGGTTATACTATACATATTTTATAACGTATCATTGAAAGATCTTATAGGTTCATTAGCATCCCTTTTTAGGGTGCTAAATATCTGATACAAGACACATGGGCTGATTAGTTTGCCAAATTGATTAATGAAGATGTTGTTAAACTCATCGTAGGTGGTGATGAAATCATCAAGAAATTTTAGGAACCACTCATATGCAACATATTTAAAGGTGAAAGGGAATAAACTACATGCTAAATCTTCATGAATTACATTTAACAATCTTAATGTAGCCTTGAATGATTTAACATGTTCTTATGCTATTACAATACCATTAGGATTCAGGATTGTGAGGAAGGTCATGATTTAAACCTAGTAAATTGGTAGGAGAACTTCCAAACCAATCCATACCTTGATGAAGGTTTAATGTAGGATTGCCTTGGAGTGATAAATTTGGTAAAGACTTTGAATTCATGTGTCTACCTTTGTCTTGTCTAGCTCTCTTATGGACTTCCAACTCAAGTAAAAGGCTTTCCTATTTTTGAATGTGATCTTGTCTAGATTATTGGCAATTCTAGAATGAGAATTTTGGATCTTGTTTGAGATACGATGTTTTAAACTAACCTTTACAAAGAATAGGACTTATATCTACACATTAAGCTAGTTTTACAAAGATATATGTTAAAAAAGGGCAAATTTTAACTAAGTTAGCTAAAATATGTGTCCAAATACACAAATATAGTTTATATTGACAATCTGAAGCCCAAATAAACATATACCTATAAAATATCTACCAATATTTGATAAAAACAATCTATTATAACCTCAACTAATATGGATTCTCAGATATTAAGCTATCTTTACCAGAATTGAGCATCTAAATTCAAATAACTTTGATCTTTGTATAAAAAAAGCATAGAGATGGGTTAAAAACCACAAAGATAAATGATATTTACACTTCTAAGCAAAGAATTATGCAAAAGTGTAAATATAACATCAACCCTTGACCAAAACACACTAATACTAAAAAAAATTCATCAAATTTACTATGGCCTTCTTTTTAGTGCCAACAGAGCTCATCTTCTTGATACCTCTAATTGTATCATAGGTGTTATTAGTGTTTAAAGAATAATTCTTAAGAATTCATGGCATGAGTAGTAGGTTTTGGTAATCTAGTTACCTGTGGTGAAATAGAAGTAGAGAAAATTGAGCTATTCCACAAATTTATATTAAATGGTGGTTGGGAGCAACCATGGTCCTTAGTATTTGTAATTTTGAAGGTTTTATGCTGATATTAGTGAATTATGATCAAATTTATGCACTGAAGACTAATCTATGTGAATATTTATAATGAGATCTAAACTAGAGTGTTTTTATAAAAAAAAGAAGCAAAATTAAAGTAGGGCAGAAAGAAAGTATGTGATTGTTGATCTTTGACTTAAACACTATGAAAAGGTTTTGATTTCAACTAAACATGAATTTAATCAATATAATATGTGAAGTAACAGAAGCTCAAATCCCATCATATACTAGGCAAATATTTGAGGAAAACATGAAAGAATATAAGTATTAACTAACTTTGCCTTAAAGGTTTACTACTACATTCAAATAACATTTGCACATCCTAATGTAGAGTAAATAAAATGAAAAAAAGTATTAGAAAATTTAACTAATCTAGATTCAACACAAATTAGAAACCCTATATTAAATATACACATTCAAAATTCATAAAAAACCATTCAAATGCAAGACTTAGAAGCAATTGAGAGAGACAAAAATGTAACAATTGATACAAACAAATTTGGATAAACTTTTCAGTATTACTTGATTATATCAATTGCTCATAAGTATACAAGTTTTATCTCAAAACTCCTTCTCTTTACAAAGTGGTAATACTACCTTTTATAAAAGACTTAGGTAGTATATCTATTAGTCATAAGATTATAAATGTATAAATATAAGGACAACTATCCTTCTTCATAGTTTTTGAATACCTTTCTTTTTTCAAAATGGATGAACCTATAAGCAAATATGATAATAAACTAGCAAATGTCTTTTCAAAATAATATTCCACATTTAGATATTACAATGATCTACTTAAAATGGAATATTAATTAACTAGTGGGTCTTGGGCTAAAGGGATCCCTTGTTGCTCTTGGAGAATATCTATAGCTCTTTGATGTTGCTCACTGACAAGCTCCAAATCAATAACTATCTTTAAGAGACAAACATCTTCTTGATCAACCAAGACATCAAAGTCCCTATCATTTCTTTCCATGGACTCCTTGATGCTCCTGGCTTCAAAAGTCTTCTCCTCAGTAGTGAAGATCATGTCCATGACTCAGCTACTGATATTGGCCTTGGATTTTTCTTCTCACTTCTTGCATTACCAAAGTATCCTTGTACTTATAATCATCATAATCAATGATGCCTAGGGCATTGAACTTTATAAGATTGGCTAACATGGTAGCAAGGAGTTGTTTGATTCTAGCTATCAGCTCCTCATCATCCCTCAGGAGTCTATCCAAGCTCTTTGACCAAGCACTTAAACTTTAGATCTTATAAAAAACATTCCATAATATTGCATTCAAGTGGGCTAGGCTAATGTTTTTGAAGCCATGAATCCTATCCTCAATTAGTATGTTGATAAGTTCCCTTATTTTATCCTCAACATCTTATCATCAGGTCATCAATCTCTTAGAAATTTCACTCTGTTAGGTCAATGCATCCTACCTCAACTTTATTTAATTCAAGGAGTCAAACATGTCAAAGAAATATGCCTCAAACATATTTATTCTTACATTAATCTAATTTTTCAAAGTTATATGTAAATAAAAACAAAGGGCATTAAATTTTAACTAAGTTGGCTAAAATATGTGTCCAATTATGTAAATATGGTTAATATTTATAAGCCTAATCCCAAATAAACATATATCTATAAAATATACCAATATTTGATCAAAAAAATCTATTTTAACCTCAAATACTATAGATTCTTATATCTTAAGCTATCTTTACAAGAATTGAGCATCTAACTTCAAATAAATTTGATATTTTTCTAAAATAAGCAAAAATATGGGTTAAGGACCACAAAGATCAATTATATTTACACTTATAAGCAAATAATTATGCAAAAGTGCAAAGATAACATCAACCCTTAACCAAAAACATACTAAGAATAATAAATATACATCAAATTCACCAAGGTCCTCCTTTTAGCACCAATGGAGCTCATTCTGTTGATGCCTCTAAGTGTATCATAGGTGATCTTAGTGTTTAAAGAACACTTCTCATTTTAGAATTTATAGAATTCATGGCATGAGTAGAAAGTTTGGTAATCTAGTTACCTATGGTGAAATAGAAGTAGAGCAAATTTAACTATTCCATAAATTTATATTGAATGATGGTTGGGAGCCTTGTGGTCCTTAATCTTTGTAAATTTGAAGCTTTTATGCTGAGCTTAGTGAATTATGATCAAATTTGTACACTAAATACTAATATAAGTGATTATTTATAATGACATCTAAACTAGTGTGATTTGATTAAAAAAAGCAAAAGGAAAAGTAGGTCAAAAAGAAAGTATGTGATTACTGATCTTTGCCTTAAAAAATATGTCAAGGTTTTGCTTTCAACTGATCATGCATTTAACCAATATATTAAGTGAAGTAATATATGCTAAAATCCCACCATATACTATGTATTTATCTAAGGAAAACATGAAATAATATAAGTATGAACTAACTTTGGCTTAAAGGTTTACTACTACATTCAAATAACATTTGTACATATTAATGTAGAGCAAATAAAATGAAACAAAGTATAAGAACATTCAACTAATCTAGCTTCAACACAAATTAGCAACCTTATATCAAAGATTCACATTTAGAATTCATAAAATCCATTCAAATTCAAGATTTAGAATAATCAATTGAGAGAGACAACATGTAATAATTGATATAAACAAATTTAGATAAACTTTTAAATATTCCTTGCTTGTAAGTATACAAGTTTTAGCTCAAAACTCCCTCTCTTTACAAAATGGTAATACTGCCTTTTATAGAAGACTTAGGTAATATAACAATCAGTCATAATATTACAAATGTATAAAGATAAGGATATCTATCCTCCATAGTTTTAGAATACACTTCTCTTTCCAAAATGGATTACCCTATAGGCAAATATGCTAACAAAATAGAATATGCCTTTTCAAAATAATATTCCATATTCAAATATTACAATGGTTTACATAAAATTGAATGTTAATTAACTAGTGAGACTTGGGATAAATAGCTCCCTTGTTTCTCTTGGATAATATCCATAGCTCTTTGATGCTGCTCACTAACAAGATCTAAATTAACAACTAGATTTAAGAGATAGAAATCCTGAGCAACCAAGTCATCAAAGTCCCTATCATTTGTTGCCATGGCCTCCCTGATGCTCCTAGCTTTAAAAATCTTCTCCTAAATAATGAATATCGTGCCAATGACTTGGATATTATCACTTCTAGATTGGATTTGGATTTTTCTTCTCACTTCTTTCATCACTAAAGTGGCCCTATGATTGTAATAATCATCATCATTGATGCCTAGGGCACTAGACTTTATAGGATTAGCCAACATGGTGCCAAGGAGTTGTTTGATTCATGATATTATCTCCTCCTCTTCCCTTAGGATTTTATCCAAGCTCTTTGACCAAGCACTTAAACTTTGGATCTTATCAACAACTATCCCCAATATTGCATTCAAGCCATGAATCCTATCCTCAGTTATTATGTTAATAAGTTTCCTTATTTTATCCTCAGAATCCTACCATCAGGTCATAAATCATTTAATAATTTCACTTTATTAGGTCAATGCATCTTAACTCAACTCAATTGACTTCAAGGAATCAAACATGTCAAAGAAAGATGCCTCAGACATCTTTATTCTTACCTATAGGATTGATAAGATAGCTTATGTCTCTAGATTATCCTTTTCCTTTTCTAGGTTCTATATCTTTTACTTCATTCCCCTGATACCTACCTTGAGTTGAGACAAATAAGCATTAGGTAATCCTTCTATGTCTTCTTCATGAATATAATTCTAACCAAGCTTCTGATCTATAGTGGGAGTTAAACCAACAAATGGCTCAGCTCTCTAGAATGTGAATTCCTCACCTCAACCAATGGTCTTCTTGGTGGTCACTCTCTCCAATCTTGCTATTTCTAGATTAAGCTACACACTAGTTGATTTCTCTATTATCTTAGGAGGCTTAGGAATCTCCACCTATGTGATGCTTGAATCTCTTAGAGTGTCAATTTGTGTGCCACTTGATCCTGTTATGGCAATTATTATTCCCTCTTCCTCCTCCTTCATCAAAGCCAATATCCATGGGTTAAATTCCTCATAAACATCAATGTGGATTTTTTGGGTCAA
This sequence comes from Torreya grandis, assembly GCA_037957365.1. Lineage (NCBI taxonomy): Eukaryota > Viridiplantae > Streptophyta > Pinopsida > Cupressales > Taxaceae > Torreya > Torreya grandis. The sequence continues at coordinate 103,978 of JARHVA010009634.1, forward strand.
GGCCCAAGAATGGGACAAAGTAGGAATCTTCTACACTTTCTCATAAATAAATCATTCAAGGATAATTGGTCCATGAATGGGGTATTCATCACTGAACAAGTTAATCTCACTCATGGGGTGGGTAAAGGTTAATTTAGGCTTCTTTCTCCCAACTGGGACTAATGGCAACTATGGTTTCCTTTTGTGTGTGGGGGTAATATTGAAACCAAGTCCAAAGTAACTTCCTTCCCTCCATCTTATTTCACTTCCTCAACTTGGGCTTGGGGTTCTTCAGTTTGCTCTTCTTCATTTAGCCCATATGATTTATCAAGCACCTTAATTGTATCCTCCACTATCTCATCAAATTTTAATACAATCATATCCAAGAACTCTATTGGATACTCTTTCCTTTGAGGTAGGGCTAAAGATGACCCCCTTCATTAGGTCTCTCTTCTAGTTTCTCTTTTCCTATTCCTTGAGCAACTTGGGCTTGAGGATATTACATCCTAACCTATGGATGATCTAGAGGGGGGCTTCAAGATGGTCTAAGAAACAAGTGATATTATAGGGGCCCCATTTTCCATATCTCACCTGGTATCTTGTCATCTTCCCTAGCCAACTTGGGCTCCATCTTAATGTTATGCCTCTTCAATCTGGGTAATACCTTTAGGAAACTAGAGGCCTTGATGTAGAGTGGGTCATGGAAACTAGGCTAATTTTCATAGGTCTTGCTTATTTTATTGGACTTTAGATGCTTGGTGACCCTCTCGTTAGGGTCCCATTGACTACGTTCATCTTTATATAGGGTGAATGAATCCCTATGTCTAGAAATAACACTCACATACTCCCAATTTTATAGCATAGTTATGTTGATTGTCAAAGTAAAGGGATAAAAGAGGCCTTTCATTTTATCCTTGAAAAATCCATCTATACAATGAATAAGTTGGTACACAATTTCTTGTTTTGCTAGTTCAGTGGGCACATAAATGGGTAACTTGTAAGGCTATGTCAAAGTATCTTCTATCCCGATTACCATGCAATCCAAGTAGAACCATAAATCCCCTATCAATTCCACATATTTATTAACCAAGGGGCTAACCCTACTCAGAGGGATTCTTATGATGGCCTCCACTAGAGCTAGATATAATGAACTGCATGTTGTGTCTACATTTGAATATGTGGAGTTTGGAATAATGATGGGAGAAAATAGGTCTCCCATCAGGTGACCAATTCTTAAAGTTTGGGATCTTGGTATTGGCTAATAAAGCATCAAGTAGATATGACATCATTTAGAAGTGGTTATTGGTTTTCTTTTTGATGGCTAATAATTGTGATTTTAAATGTATATTGATCATCTCATTCAATGGGGGAGTGAGTCCCTTCTCAATCATGAAGTAAATATAGGTAACCTAGACTTTATCAACTTGTGTGGTGGAGGGGGTTCTAGATAACCTATTTAGTAAGGTCATAATTATCGTAATCCCCTCCCTAAATTGGGCATTTGGTATTTTGCCTGTGGGGTCTTGGATTAATTTATTCATAGTAAGAAGCCATGGGGCAAGGATTATTTTTAAGTTATGATCTCCAATCCAATTTTTAATGGTAGGCAAGTCTATCAAGGGCTTACCTAGTTTATAGTATCTATCAAAATCAAGAGGGAGAATTTAGTCCACTTTTTTAAAACTACACTCATGAACTATCCAATCATTCTCAATTTTAAAATCCTTGAAAAGAGGAACAAGGACATCGATGTAGTGTAATAGCTTAGTCTTGGAAGTAGCATAATGGAGGCTAGTCACCTAGATGGTGACTAGGTCATTATATCTGTATGGGATGGTTGCATTATTCTATTCTTCCCTCATAAGATATCACATCTCCTCGATGGTCTAAAAGAGTTTGGACCAGTTCCTATTCCCATTTTTTAAGTTGTAGTATCCAGGTTTGTATCCTTGAAAACTCTTCCTTTATTATTTGAAGTCAAATACAACTTAGTTTTATCCCTTTGTTTGTTGTTTATGAGCTACCATTGCTATGAGGCTTGAAAATTGTTCACTAGTGGAGTGCAAGTAATCTCTAGGTCAACTTGTTCTCACTTAGAAAATTGAACTCTTCTTAGTTTGACTGTGATAAATTAGAGTTTGAATTAGGGATTTTATAGATGTTAGGGATTTATAAAGCTTTAATGGTGATGGAAATTTAGACTTAGGATCATTCATGTCTTAGATTTGATAAAAACCCAAGATTTTATAGCTTTGCCTTTTTGAGCACATAAACTATTCAATTTTATCATTTTATGCTTGTGTGGTGCCCATGTGGCATCCCTTTGACAAATTTCACAAAATATTTCATAAATGCCTTGAGGGGATATCCATTGTCTTTTAAAAATAAAACTTTTCTTTCACACCATCAGATCTTTATTTATGGATCAATGCAGACCATTGATCATGATCATGGGGCTTGAGAGTCATTGGTTGCTTTATGTTGGGCTACATACTTGTTCCACTTGGAACCTTCATGGGTCTCTTGGGTTTTACATTCTATGTAGTGAATGTGTGCTTGTTATGTGTCAATCCCATAAGCCCTCAGTGTCTTATTGAATATTCTCTAATAGCTTCACTCTATTTGATGACCTCTTGCTAGCAAGTATAACCATCAATCATAATCTAAATATATGCATGTGATTGGTCTGATGGATCAAATACCTTAGATTCATTGATTCTTTTTGATCTATCTAATCAATCTCCATGATGAGGGAGAGCTGTTGATCCTACAAAGGGTGAAAAATTTAATTAGCATTGTGATATAGGAAGGGACTTAGGCTCAAATACTTTAAGCTAAGGTTTATTTTCTGTTAATAAACACATCATAAACTTTAGGCTAAAATATTTTAGCCTAATTTTTAGAATACATATAAAAAGGGACCTAGGCTAAATATATTTAGGCTAAGGTTTATTTTGTGCTAATAAACACGTAATATACTTTAGGCTAAAAATATTTATGCTATGTTCTTAAAATACGCTTAAATGGGTTAAAATAATAAGTGGTCCAAATTTTAGGTTTTAACCTAGGGTTTTATCATATTAGTAAACATGATGAATCGTTAGGTTAAAATAAATTTTAAGCTAAGTTTTATGTCACAAGGACCTCTTAAAGTAAGAATCAATATAAGTCTCTAGCTTAAGGTTTATTGCATTTTTATAAAAGCAATTGGAATCTTAAGAAATAAACTTTTATTAAGGCCATGTCTACACATACTTAGATCAAGAGATCATTTTATCATTTGAAGCTCAAAGATTGTAAGTGTTTGAACATATTCTGAGGGGTCTCATTGATTTTCAATGCAAGATATAATATTTTAGAAACATTTTTAAAGATATACCTATGTCTAATCAAAATAATTGATGAGCTTAAATTTTATGGACTCATGGATGCCAATGATAGCCTTGTAGGCATCAAATAATAGTTGCAAAAATGTCAAATTTAAGTTAGTGGATCATTAGGTTTAATGGGCTTAAAGTTAAGAATCTCATAGATATCAATGATAGTATCGTGAACATCAAATGATGGTCACAAGAACATCAATTTAAACTCATGAAACCCTTTTGGTCCATAGATCTTGGATTTGATACGCTCTGTTAGATGATTTGGTATTGATAAAGCATAGACCACTGATCAAGATCTGAGTAGTTGCACACCATTGGTTCCTACAATCATAAAGGATATCAAGTTAACTTGAGACCATGTCATAACATTAAACTAAGATAAAATCCTAAATTTATAAGCATAAAAAAATAAGTCCCCTTGAACATTGTAGTCATAATTTAAGGTTCCATTATTATAAAGAAATATAATGAACCTTAGGATAAAAACTTAGGTTAAGCCCAAATTTTAATCTACAAGACCCTTTATTATCAGGCTTGAATAAGGGAGTGCCACATGGAAGCTCCATGGGGCTCCCCAAGATTTTGACTTTTTCATGGTATGTTTACTCCATTAGATCATTTTCATGCGAGTAGCCATGGACCATCGATCAAGATCTAGATGCTTACACTTGATTTGCTCTCTTTTGTATGTTGAATCTATAGCATAAGTTTTATCCTAAGGTTTCATTGTATTAATAAATACAATGAGACCTTAGGGTAAAACTCAGGCTAAGTTTATGTTTGATGAAAGGGGCCCTTTAAACGTTAATACTAATCTCATGCCATTCACTAATTTATTCCACTTAAGCACAGATCATAAATTGTGATCCTAGTGATCTTATGGGATTGGTATGATGGATCAAATCTTTAAGTTCCTTGGGATTCTTGCACCCCATTTGATCTTGCCTCATGATGAAGGGATGACCATTGAATCTATAGAGGAGGGAGGTGATTAAGTTAAGACGTGAGTTAATATAGGTACTTGGGCTAAAGTTTTAAGACTAAGGTCTTGTGTGTATTGAAAAATATGAATGGGGCCTTAGGGTTAAGAATCTAGGCTAAGTTTATTACAAAGGGGACCATGATAAGATAAAATACCCTATAAACATAAACATCAGATCATGTTAAAATCATAGTGAATGAAAGGGGGGAAATAAAAGGGGACCAAGAATGATTTTTATGCTAAGGTTTGGTTGTGTTAAAAAACATGACCAAGCCTTGGTATAAAAATTAGGCTTAAGTCCAAATTTGATTCAAATCATTCCCACCAAATCTATTCTTGCCAAAATTTTAAATTCTAACCAAAGGTCTAGGTCAAGGTTTGCTAGAAGAGGGTTTTAGGACATAATTACAACTATGAATTCTTACAAACCAAAGGCTACTAAAAGCCTGAATATAGATAATCTATGAAAATCCTAGTAGGATCTATAAAATAGCTCCATGAAACCTAAAACTTAATACATGAAAGTATATTATTAGCAAAATTAGGTAGGGTTAAAATAAAACCATGAACTAATAGGCCAGTTTCATCAAGCATGGATGATCTTCAAATTCCAATAAAGTAAAAATTATCAAAGTTTTAGTGTTAAGGTTAAAAAATAATCACAAAGGTCCCTATTTTTAAGAAATATGGGTATGTTCACCTCAACAATTGACAACTTTTAGGGGAAACATAACAATATGATAGAACTTAGAGACTCTAGTTTAGACAAATAACTAGGTCATTCATCTCACTTAATCAATACCATTATCAAGATCAGTTCATTAGGATCATACATTAAGACATAGCCATGATGTGTGTGTGATTTGATTCCACTTAATGTTTTCCATGTGATTTTGGGGACAACTTCTAGGTTTCATACCTTTAATCATTAATACTGACTTGGAGCATGTTTAGATATTCATTAAGAACCATGATTATAGTTTAAGAAAGGCTTGGGCATTGCTCTACTACCAACTAGGCATCCATAGAATTGATAGAGATGCCTTTGGTTCCACTCATGACCTTGCTCCACTACTAGCTAGGTGTCTATAGCCCTGGTGGAGATTACCAAAATCACCTTTGCTTGAATTTTTTTTGATTTTGTAATAAGTTCTCATTTTTTTGTATTTTTAGGTCTTTTAGGCTTTTAAAAAAATTTGGGAACTAGGGTAGCCATGTTTAAAGATTTGGTCAAGTATCTGATCCTTAGATAATCACCTATGGTTGTAACCTTTATCTTAGGGAAGGATGTTTGTTAAGTGCAAACATGATTGCACCTTAATGGATTGAGCTTTCATTCTACATGTGTAATTATTCTTAAAACTAGGTTTAGGTCAAGATAATGTTTAAGGTCTCATGGAATGGTTAACCTATTCCTAGGTCCTTACTATTTTTTTCAAATCATAACATCAAGCTTACATCTCAAATCCATGGTTAGCATATGTATGGGGTTCATTCAAGCATTTTTGAATTCTTTAAGTTTAAAGAAAACTAAGGAACTTTGAGCTGAGGGTTGTCCAAAAGGACTTATTAGAAGCAAGGAACAAAGTAATAAGCAACAAACACACAACATAAAGTATCAAAGTAGGAAGCAAAAAAATATATTCATACTTATGTACAAACAAGGGATATGAAGAAACATATGAAGGAAACTAACTAGCCTACGTACACTAACTCTAATTATCTTACAGATTTATTCCATGAAGACCCCAAGAGGAGCAACAGAGAAATAGTGCTTGAGATACAATCCATTAGATGGAGTGTGAACTCTACTCCTTGTAGATATTTGACTCTAAAGGTGTTATCTCCAAGTGTATCTATAATATGATAGGGGATAATCCATAGAGTTGTCAACTTGACATGTTTGCCCTTGGGCTCAGATGATTTATCCCAAAGAAGAACTAAGTCTCCTTGTTTAAACACCTTGATCTTTGATCTTTTATCAAACCACCTCTTTACTATAGTTTGGTGTCTGCTAAAGTTATTAAAAGCCTTTTTTTATGCATCTTCCATCTGAATAATGTCTAATAGCCTTGAGTTTAAAAATTCTTGGTCCTCCTCCATATACTCTTACATGAACTTGTAGGTTGGCATCTTGATTATGATGGGGAATATAGGTTGTTGGCCATATACTAGTAAGAAGGGAGATAATTTAAGATCATACTTGACTCTTGTTATATCTATCTAAAGGGCATACTTGAGAATCCTATGTTATGTTCTAGGTTTGTCTATAGTAGACTTTTGAATTGCTTTCATCATGTTTTTATTCATTGACTCAAATACTCCATTAACTTGAGGATAATGGTTAGATGAAAACTTGAGGATAATATTGTTATCATATGCCCATTTTGTTATTTCCATGGATATGAATACTAACCCATTGTCACATACCAAAGAGATTGGAGTCCCAAATCTAGTGCATATATATTCTTATAAGAAATTGATCACTTCTTCCATTTTACATTATTTGGTGGCTATTGCTTCTGTCCATCTAGTGAAATAATTAGTAGCTATCAGAATATACTTATGACCTTTTAATGAGTTGGGTTTGACTATCCCTACAAATATTAGTTCCCACTGGGCAAAGGATTGCCAATCATGACTAGTTGTAAATGTATGACTACCTTTGGCTCCTTAGTGTTAACATTCTCTCACATGCTTATGAGCATCTTTAAAGATAGTGGGCCAATAGTAGCCAACCCTAAGGATCTTTTGAGCCATGTTTCTCCCACATAGATTCCTAGTTCCCAAATTCTCATGTAAAGTACTCATTACCATAGTAGCTTCTTCTTTGGAAACACATCTCAAGTATACACCTTCAAAGTTATTTCAATATAGGTCTCCATTTTTTATGAGGTAGTGAGCTACCTTGAGTCTTAAAGCTCTTCTCTGCTCCCTAGTTAGTCCTAAAAGACAAGTTCCATTAATTAGTAAGTGAATAACAAAGTCATACCATTCATTAGCTTGAAATATTTTGTAATCCATTTGCATAACACTTGGCTTAGGGATGGTATTGGAAATCAATTGAATTGGACCTTGACATCTTACCAGTTTTGCAATTTTCATTTCTATGTCATATTCTTGGAGGACAAACATCCACTTACCTCTTCAATCTCCAAGCTCACATTGGATTAGCATTAGCTTAGTGGCTAGATTTAGTAAAATGGCATACACTTTGTTCCTAAGAATGTAGTGCCTAAATTTATTGACAACTTTAACTAATGCAAAGGCTTGTTTATCAATTAAAGCATACTTTATCTCAACAATTTTCAAATTAGTGCTCATGAAAGCAATTATATTGTCAAATCCTTCTATTTTCTGAGTTAAAACCATAGCAATAGTGTGGTCAAAGGGAAAAAAGTAGAGATAAAAATCCTTTGAAAATTCAAGACTTATCAAGATTGGAGCTTGACTAATTGTACTTTTTTTGTCCTTAAAGTCCTTGGATTTCTCATTCCATAAGACTTTTGCATCTTTCTTCAGTATATCATTTAATGGATTGATAATTTTTTCAAAGACAAAAATAAATTTTCTCACAAAGTTTATTTTACCAAAAAATGATTTCAATCATTTTTTACTATTATAAGCTCTATATTAGATATAGCTTCCACTCTTTTAGGGTCTATGGAAATCCCATCTTTAGTGATGACATGGTGTAATAGTTTACCTTCAGTGACATAAAAAATTATCTTATTAGGGTTAAGGGAGATCCCATACCTTTTGCACCTTTAAAATACCTATTGTACATGAATTAAATGGTCTTCCATATTCTTAGAGAAAATAGTTAGATCATCAATGTAAATTATGATGCACTTACCAATTAGGCCTTGGAAAGCATGGTCCATGGCCCTTTGAAAAATGGTTCCTATGTTTATCAGTCCAAAAGGAATTCTCTTGTATGAAAAGGTGCCTCACTTAGTTATGAAATTTGTCTTCATTCTATCTTCCTTGTCTACCAACACCTGATTGTATCTCAAAAAAATCAAGAAAAAAACATCATCGCTAATCCATATATATATATATATATATATATATATATATATATATATATATAACCTAGTCAAGAGAGGGAAGATGATAGTTATCCTTTTCAAATTCCTTCTTCATATTTCTAAAGTCAATACAAAATCTAATTTCACCATTCTTATTTATAACTAGCACCAAATTAACTACCTAGGTAGAGTGCCTAATGGGAAATATAATTCTATCATCTAATAATCTATTGACTTCTTTGAATATCATGGGTTTTGAGACAAGATTCATAGGTCTTTATTTTTGCTTTAAGGGTTTAAAACTCTCCTTAAGAGGTATAGTATGGGTAATGACTCTTAGATCAAATATATTTAAGGGACATATTTGTATTTTGTTAATATCTCTTTGGCATTATTATTTTCATCACCAATGTAGGCTTTTCTAATGTTAACTAGCTAAGGTTGATCTTGAGTTACAAGATCAATTACATTGTAATCTTTTCCACTTACTTTGGGAATCTTAGAAGCTTCAACTAGATTATCTTGATCAAACAACATTTCTAAGTCAATAATCCCCTTGGGGATTTTATTTTCATTCAACTGAATGACTTTTCCATTAAACTTGCCTTCTGTAAATGCATTTTCATCAGCCTCATCAATGATCTAAGCCTCAAATTCTCCTTAACTAGTCATGAAGTTATAAATTTGTTGATCCTCACTAAATACCTATAGATGGTTCACATTATCTAAGATAGAGGGGAAAGGTATGAGCTCAATAATAAAGTTAGTTGAATTTTTATCAAGCATGAGATTAGTTACATCAAATTCTAACTCATTAGCAACTTTATTTTCTTCCCTAGGGACATAAATAATATTTAAGGCATCAAAATATTCTACTAGATTCCAAACTCTAAATTTATATCTCTTGAGGTATAATAGTTTGCATTGATACTTGATTCTTACTTGATTTACTAGTAGTTCTGAGTCACCATAAACTAATAGTTCATTGACTTTGTTTTTGATGGCAAATTATAGACTTGAGATGAGGGCTTCATATTCTACAAGGTTATTGGTGTAAGGAAACTGGAGTCTATAATAAGCATGATATTTTTTACCAGTAGGGTTAGTTAGAATAATGCCTACTCCAGATCCATCTTTACACCTAGCCCCATCAAAACTTAACTTCCATAACCCATGCACAACATGAGAAGCTTTAGGATCACACACCTTGGCAATTTTTAGGGTGAAAACTCCTAAATCAAAATCAATTATGTTGACCCTTTTATTGATAACATTATATTTAGTAATCATATGTTTTATTCTTGGCTCCCTTACAACCTTGATTTGGTTGGGAAATCCTTTATAAGGTAGCCATAAGTCTGAACAGTCTATGTACATATATCCATTTAAAGTCTTTATCCATTCTCTACTCAAAAGTAGTCCATATTCATTAGGGATATCTACTACTTGGATGTCAATAAATTGTTGGACCCTTGGCTCCAAAGCCAATTGCATATGGACATTTAACAATTATCCAACCACCTTGACCCTAAAATTATCTAATTGGGTGATAACCCTATCAGACTTAATATGGGTCAAACCAAGCTATTTACAAACATCTGTAGGCATAATATTTGTAGAAGAACCAACATCTAAAAAATAGTTATGTAAGTTTTTTCCAAACATTCTGACTATAAGTAAGAAGGGTGGGGACTCTATTTTAGCTTCGTATATAGCTACATTTGCTTTATCAGTCTTGGTTATCTTGTTAGGTTTCTTGGATAAGGATTCCAATAATAGATCTATTTGCTCTACAATTTGTGTTAATTAATGCAAGGTAATATTAGATTCAATTTTTGTTCATGTCCTCTACAATGTTATAACCAATGTTATTGGAAGAATTAGAAGCATCAACACTAAGCTTAGAAGTACTTCCCTTTGGAGGATTTGGGTTATAATTTGAAGTGGTATTTAGAGGAGTACCAAAGTTGTTAGGAGAAGTAGAAGTATTCAAAGGCTACCTCTATTCTTTGTTCCTTAGAGGATATGTCTTCTTTAATAATTGCTAAAAGGCACAAATGTCTTTAGGAACATCATCAAGTTCATTGTCTTCTTGGAAGGGGAAATCAAATGTTTTCACCATGAATGTCTGGTTAGAAGGCTTGGATCTCGATGTACTTACACCATTATCTTTATTAGGAACTACCTCAAAGTGTCCAAATATTATTGAAATGCCTCAAAAGCTTTACATAATTCAATGAAAATAATCTCACCATGATTAGTAGTACAATAGACTCTAAAATAATTAAGAAAACCAATATCAATAAGATTAATATCCATAGTCTTCTTTTTAGAAGATGGTACACTATTATTATTGTTAAGAAAACTATCATTATTGCACCTATTATTGGGTCTATTGAACCTTTAGAAAGAGAATTTCTTACCATAAGTTTCTCCAATGTTACCAACCTATTTTTTTAGGTGAAGGAAGTCAGTGCTCAATTTCTGAACCATTCTAAAAATGGACCCATTCTCATTTTTTAGGGGTTTCTAAATTATGAACCTAGTTGTTATTGGTACTAGTGGATGGTAATAAGGTCTTTTGATCAGTTTCATTAAACCCATTACTATTATCATGACTCAAGAACCCAAAATTATAATCAGGATCAACATGTATTAGAGGTAATTGGTTCAAATTTAGGAGCTAGTTGAGAGCAGGCACATTCTAGTTATTATTGGGAAAGGCATTCAAGGTAGGCATATGTGGATTAACATTGGGAACAAATTAACGTTGAATTTGGTCATTAATGATAACAGGTTTAGTATAATCTAAAGCTAGTGTGTTCATTAGACCTATAGCCCTATTTATGAATACTAAGGTCATGGGATCAAGAGAATCTTTTTATATTTCCAAGGCCAATTCCTAATTAGGTTGAAAAGGGTGAATGTTTTTGTTGTACATCTTTTAGAACCTATCATTGAAAGCTCTTATAGGTTCATTAGCATCCCTTTCTCAAGGTGGTAAATTGTTGATATAGGACACATGGGCTGATTATTTTGTAAAATTAGTTAATGAAGATATTTTAAAACTCATCCTAGGTAGTGATGTAATCATTAGGTAGGTTTAGGAACCACTCATATGCTAATTTTGAAAATTTATATGTAAATAACAATAAAGGGCATAAAATTTTAATTAAGTTCGCTAAAAGATGTGCCCAATTATGCAAATATGGTTAATATTTACAATCTTATGCCCAAATAAACATAGATATATAAAAGATCTACCCATATTTGATCAAAAAAATATATTCTAACCTCAAATACTGGAGATTCTTAGATCTTAAGCTATATTTACCATAATTTAATATCTAACTTTAAATAACTTTAATCTTTGCCTAATTCAATCACAAAGATGAGTTAAGGACCAAAAAGATCATTGATCTTTACACTTCTAAGAAAATAAATATGTAAAAGTGCAAAGATAACATCAACCCTTGACCAAAACATGTTAAGACTAATAAAGATTCATTAAATTCACCAAGGCCCTCCTTCTAGCACCAGTAGAGCTCATCCCCTTGATGCCTCTAAGTGTATCATAGGTGATATTAGTGTTTAAAGAACACTTCTCATTTTATAATTTTAAGAATTCATGGCATGAGTAGCAAGTTTTGGTAATCTAGTTACCTATGGTGAAATAGAAGTAGAACAAATTGAACTATTCCATAAACTTATATTGAATGGTGGTTGGGAGCCACTGTGGTCCTTAATCGTTGCAAATTTGAAGCTTCTATGTTGTGCTTAGTGAATTATGATCAAATTTATACACTAAAGACTAATCTAAGTGAATATTATAATGAGATATAAACTAGAGTGATTTGATTAAAAAGAAGATAAAGGAAAATTAGGGAAAAAAGAAAGTATGTGATTGTTGATCTTTGCCTTAAACCCTATGACAAGGTTTTGCTTTCAATTAAACATGCATTTAACCAATATATGATGTGGAGTAATAGATGTTCTACTAGGCAAATATTTGAGGAAAACATGAAAGAATATAAGTATGAACTAATTGTGCCTTAAAGTTTTACTATTGCATTTAAATAACATTTGCACATCATAATGCAGAGCTAATAAAATGAAATAAAGTCTAAGAAATTTGAACTAATCTAGCTTCAACACAAATTATTAACCTTGTATCAAAGATGCACATTCAAAATTCATAAAAAGCATTCAAATTCAAGACTTAGAACAAGCAATTGAGAGAGACAACCATGTAACAATTGATACAAACAAATTTGGACAAACTTTTTAGTATTTCTTGCTTATATAATTGCTTAGAATCATACAAGTTTTAGCTCAAAACTCCCTCTATTTACAAAATTTTAATACTACCTTTTATAGAAGACTCAGTAAGTATATTGATTAGTCATAATATTACAAATTTACAAAGATAAAGACAATTATCCTTCTTCATAGTTCTAAAATACACTTCTCTTTCCAAAACAAATTGAACTATAGGAAAATATGCTAACAAATTAGCATATGCCTTTTCAAAATAATATTCCACATTCAAATATTACAGTGGTTTACATAAAATGGAATATTAATTAATTGGTGGGCCCTGGGTTGATGAGTTCCCTTGTTACTATTGGAGAATATCCATAGCTTTTTGATGTTGCTCACTGACAAGATCTAAATCAACAACTAGCATTAAGAATTAGAAATTTTGATCAACCAAGTCATCAAAGTCTCTATCATTTATTACCATGGCCTCCTTGCTTCAAAAATATTATCCTTAGTAGTGAAGATCATGCCCATGACTTGGCTATTGTCACTTACAAATTGGCCTTGGCTTTTGCTTCTCACTTCTTACATCACCAAAGTGTCCTTATGCTTATAATCATCATCATCAATGATTCCTAGGGTACTAGATTTTATAGGATTAGTTAGCATGGTGCCAAGGAGTTATTTGATTTTGGCTATCAGCTCTTCCTCATCCCTTAGGAGTCTATCTAAGCCCTTTGACCAAGCACTTAAACTTTGGATCTTATCAACAAGTATCTCCAATATTGCATTCAAGTGGGCTAGGCTAGTGGTTTTGAAGCCATGAATCCTATCCTTAATTAATATGTTTATTATTTCCCTTATTTTATCCTCATAATCCTACATCAGGTCATTAATCCTTTAGAAATTTCAATCTGTTAGGTCAATGCATCCTGCCTTAACTTCATTGACTTCAAGGAGTCAAACATGTCAAAGAAAGATGCCTCAAACATCTTTATTCTTACCTCTAAGACTGATAAAATAACTTGTGTCTTTAGGTTCTCATTTTCATTTTCCAAATTCTATATCTTTTGCTTCATTCCCTTGATACCTACCTTGAGTTGAGTTGAATAAGCATCAACTAGTCCTTTTATGTTTTTTTCATGAATATGATGCTCACCAAGCTTCTAACCTCTAGTGGGAGTAAAAACAAAAAATAGATCAACCCTCTAGAATGTGAATTCCTCACCTCAAACCATTGTCTTCTTGGTGGTCACTCTCTCTAATCTTTCTATTTCTAGATTAAAATGCACACTAGTTGATTACTCTATGATCTTAGGAGGCTCAACAGTCTTTACCTATGTTTTGCTTATAACTCTTAGAGTGTTAATTTGTGTGCCACTTGATCATGTTGTGGCAATTATTATTCTCTCTTAATCCTCCTTCATCAAAGATAATATCCATGGGTTGAGTTCCTCATGAACGTTAATGTGGATTATTTGGGTCAAGGCCCAAGAATGGGACAAAGTGGGAATCTTCTACATTTTCCCATAAATGAACCATTCAAGGATAACTAGTCCATGAATGGGGTATTCATCACTGAACAAGTTAACCTCACTCATGGGGTAGATGAAGGTCAATTTGGGATTCTTTCCCCCAATTGGGACCAATGACAACTCTAGTTTCCTTTTATATGGGGGTGCTATTAGAACCAAGTCCAAATCAACATCCTTCCCTCTATCTTATTCTGCTTCCTCAACTTGGGCTTGGGGTTCTTCAGTCTGCTCTTCTTCTTCATCTAACCCATATGCTTCATCAAACACCATAAGTGCATACTTCACTATCTCATCAAATTATAATGCAATCATATCCAAGAACTCTATCAGAGACTTTGGCTTTTCAAGTGGGGCTGAAGATGATTCACCTTTACCAAGTCTCTCTTCTAGTTTCTATTTTATTGTTCCTTATACAACTTGGGCTTAAGGATGTTTCATCCTAACCTGTGGTTGATCTAGAGGGGGCCTTGAGGATGGCCCAAGAAACAAGTGATATTATAAGGGTCCCATTTTACATATCTCACCTAGTGGCTTATCATATGCCCTAGCTTAGCTAGGCTCTAGCTTAATGTTATGCATTTTCAATATGGATAATACCTCTAGGAAACAAGAGGCCTTGATGTAGAGTGGGTCATGGACACCAGACTAATGTTGATAGGCCTTGCTTATTGTCTTAGACTTTAGATGATTAGTTACCCTCTAATTAGGGTCCCATTGCCTCAATTCATCTTTTTCTAGGGTAAATGAATCCCTATGTCTAGAAATAACATTCACGTACTCCCAATTTTGTAACATAGTTCTACTGATTATCAAAGGAAATGAATAGAGGAGGCCTTTCTTTTTATCCTTGAAAAATCCATCTATACCATGAAGAAGTTGGTATGCAATTTCTTGTTTTACTATTTTGGTGGGTAGATAGAAGGGTAACCTGTAAGGCTATGCCAAAGTCCCTTCTATCCTAATTAATTTTAAATATGAGTAGAACCATATATCCCCTATCAATTCCACACATTTATTAACCAAGGGTTTGACCCTACTCATAGGGATTCTTGTGATGGCCTCCAATAGAGCTTGATAAACACAATCACAAATGAATTTCATGTTGTGTCTATATTTGAATATGTGGAGCTTGGAATAATGATGGGAGATAGTAGGTTTCCCATCAAGTGACCAATTCTTAATGTTTGGGATCTTGGTGATGGCTAATAAAGCATCAAGTAGATATGACATCATGTAGAATAGGTTACTAGTTTTCTTTTCGATGGTTGTGAATTATGATTTCAAATGGATATTGATCATCTAACCCAATAAGGGAGTGAGTCCCTTTTCAATAATGAAGTAAATATAGGGAACCTAGAATTTATCAACATGTGTGGTGGAGGAGGCTCCAGATAACCTATTTACTAAGGTCATACTTATCCTAATCCCTTCCCTAAATTAGACAATTGGTATTTTACCTTAGGGTCCTAGATTAGCTGGTTCCCAATAAACAACTATGGGGTAAGGATTATGTTTAAGTTATGCTCTCCAGTCTAATTTTTAATGGTGGGTAGGTCTATCTAGGGATTACTCAGTTTATAATAGCTCTCAAAAGCAAGAGGGGAAATGTATGCCACTTTCTTAAAACTATGATCATGAACTATCCAATCATTCTCAATTTTAAAATCCTTGAAAAAAGGAGCAAGGACATTGATTTATGTAATGCCATAGGCTTGGTGGTAGCATAATGGAGGCTAGTCATCTAGACAGTGACTAGGTCATTGTATCTCCATAAGATGGTTGCATTCTTCTACTCTTCCCTCATGAGATCTTGCATCTCCTCAATGGTCCAAAAGAGGTTAAACCAATTTTTATTCCCATTATTTAAATCTATATTATCCAAGCCCATATCCTTGAAAACTCTTCCTCCATTATCTAAAGTGAAATACAACTCAGTTTCTTCCCTTTGTTATTGTCTACAAGCTAATATTATTGTGAGGCTTGAAAATTATTCACCAGTGGAGTGCAAGTAATCTCTAGGTCAACTTGTTCTCTCTCAGATAGAAAATTGAACTCTTCTCAATTTGATTATGATTAATCTGAGTTTGAATTAGGGCTTTTATGGATGATAGGGCTTTCTAAAGCTTTAATGGTGATGGTAATTCACACTTAGGACATTCATGTCTTGGATTTGATTGAGACCTAGGAATTTATACCTTTACCTTTTTGAGCACACAAAATCTTCAATTTTTTTTAGTTTGTACTTGTGTGGTACCCATGTGGCATCTTTTTGACATATTTCATGGCATTTTTCATAAATGCCTTGAGGGACTTACCATTGTCTTATGAAAATCCAACTTTTATTTCACATCATTAGATCCTTGTTTATGGATCAACATGGACCATTTATCATGATCAAATGGCTTGAGAGTAATTAGATAATTTAAATTGGGCTTCATGGTTATGCCACTTGGTGCCTTTTTGAGCCTCCTAGGTTTTGCATTCTATGCAATAAATACATGCTTTCCATGTGTCAATCCCATGGGCCCTCAGGGTATTGTTGAATAGTATTCAATAGTTACACTCCATCTAATCACCTATTGAGATAAATCATGGACCATTGATCATAATCTAAATGGATGTACATGATTATTATGATGGATTAAATGCCTTATATTCATCAAGTCTTTTTGCTCTATTTGATCAATCTCCATAATGAAGTGAGAGCTGTTGATCCTACAAAGGGTGAGAGATTTAATTAGCACCATGATATATCAAAGGAATTATTCTTAAATAATCTATGCTAAGGTTTATTTCATGTTAATAAACATGTCATAAAATTTATGCTAAAATATTTTAGCCTATATTTTTAGAACACATATAAAAAGGGACGTAGGCTAAAGTTTATTTCATGTTAATAAACACATAATATACTTTAGGATAAAAATATTTATGCTAAGTTCTTAGAATATGCCTAAAGGGTTTTAAATAATAAGTGTTCCAAATGTTAGTTTTTAACCTAGGGTTTTATTTTATTAATAAACATGATGAAGCCTTAGGTTAAAAGCATTTTAAAGATAAGTTTTATGTCACAAGGACCTCTTAAAATAAGACTCAATATAAGTCTCTATTCTAAGGTTTATTGAATTTAAATAAAAGCAATTCAAATCTTAGGAAATAAACTTAAATTAAGGCCATGTTTTTAAATACTTGGATTATAAGATCATTTTATCATTTTAAGTTCAAAGATTCTAAGTGTTTGAACATCTTCTGAGGGGTCCCATTGATTTGCAATGCAAGCCACAACCTTTTAGAAATAGTTTTAAAGATATCCCTATGTCTAAGCCAAATAATTGATGATATTAAATTTGATGGCCTCATAGATGTTAATGACATCCTCATGGGAGTTAACTTATGATTGTGAGAATGTCTAATTTAAGTTAGTGGATCATTAGGTTTGATAGAATTAAGGTTGACAGTCTCGTGAACGTCAAAGATGGCTTCATGGATGTCAAATGATGGTCATGAGAACATATATTTTAAGCTCATGAAATAATTTTGGTCCATAGATCTTGGATTTGATACACTCCATTAGATCATTTGGTCCTGATCAAGCATAGATCGTTGATCAAGATCTGAGTAGGTGCACACCATTGGTTCCTGCAATCATAAAGGAGATCAAGTTAACTCGAGATCATGTCATAAAAATTAAACTAAGATAAAAGCCTAAGTTTATAATCATAATAAAAATAATTCCCCTTGAACATTATAGTCATAACCTAAGATTTTATCCAAAGGTTCCATTGTATTAAAGAAATATAATTAACCTTAAGATAAAAACTTAGGTTAAGCCAAAATTTTAATGTGCAGGACCATTTGTTATTAGGCTAGAATGCAAGAGTTCCACATGGTATCTCTGTAGGGTTCCTTGAGATTTTGATTTTTCTATGCTATGTTCACTCTTTTGGATCATTTTTGTGTGACTAGACCATCAATGAAGATCCAAATTTTTACACTTGATTGGATCTCTTTCGTATGTTGAATTTGTAGCATAAGTTTTATTCTAAGGTTTTGTTATATTAATAAATGAAATGAGACCTTAGGGTAAAACTTAGGCTCAGTTTAAGTTTTATGAAAGGGTCCCTTTAAACCTTAATGATGATCTCACATCATTTGATCATTTATTTTGATTAAGCGTGGATCATCAATCATGATATTAGTGATCTTATGGGATTGGTTCGATGGATCACATATATAAGTTCATCAAGCTTCCTATGCTTTATTGGATATTTCCTTATGATGAAGTGAGGGCCATTAGATCTATAAAGAAGGGAGGTGCTTATGTTAGGACATGGGTTAATATAGGGATTTGGGATAAAGTTTTAAGACTAAGGTCTCATATGTGTTGAAAAAAACAAATAGGGCCTTAGTGTTAAGACTCTCAGCTAAGTTTATTACAAAGGGGACCATGCTAAGATAAAAGACCCTACAACCATAAACATTACATCATGTTAAAATCATAAGGAATGGAAGGGGGAAAATAAAAGGGGACCAAGCATGATTTTTATAATAAGTTTTGTTTGTGTTAAAAAACATGACTAAGCCTTGGCATAAAAATTAGGCTTATGTCCAAAGTTGATTCAAAGCATTCCTGCCAAATGAGTTCCCACCAAAATTTTGAATTCAAACCAAAGGTCTAGGTTAGGGTTTATTGAAAGTGGGTTTCAAGACATGATTCCAACTATGAGATATTATAGAGCAAAGGATAGAAAAGGCTTTAATAGAGATAATATATGAAAATCCCAATAGGATCTATAAAAGAGCTCCATGAAACCTACAACTTAAGACATGAAAGTCAATTGTTAGCAACATTAGGCAAGGTTAAAATAAAACCATGAAAAATGGGCTCATTTAATCAGGCATAGATGATTTTAAAATACCAATATAGTGTAGATTATCAAAATTTTAGTGCCAAGATTCAAAAATAATCACAAGGGTCACTATTTTTTAGAAATGGGGGTATATTGATCTTAACACATCCCTACAAGAAATAAAATAAACTAGTGTTCATGTAAGATAAAGAACTTAGGATAAGAGTTTTGGAATAAGGTTTTAATTGTATTAATAAATAAAATTAAAACTTTAGGATAAAAAATTTTAAGCTAAGTTTTAAAACATAATAAAGTGCTCAGGTATTTAATTAGTCTCTGAGAGCAATGAAGTAGACTGGATGGGTTTTATGAATAGAGAGACTTGGAATAAGGTCTTTAGACTAAGGTTTTGATCATGTTAATAAACATAATTTAAGCCTTAATATAAAATATAAACTAAGTTTTAAAATAATATAAAGCATTTTGGTGTAAAATTGACCCACACAAAATTTAATTTAATTCAAAAGACCTAGGATAAAATATATTTAGAGGTGTAAAACACTGGGTTTTAACACTGTTTACTCATGAATTCAATCAAACCATTAAATACTAAAGATTAACAAAGGGTTAAATTATCATTCAAAGTGTAAAACCCTAAACATTATTCACACACTTGAGACTCCATTAAAACTGCATCTTGAAAATACATGAAACAACCATTAGAAATATTAAACAAAAAGACAAGGATCAAATGGAGACATGTTAGTTAAGATGAATGAGAATGAGGTGTGGATGATCTTCAAATAATTTTTTTTTATCAAGTGGCATTTTCAATTCAAACCAAAAATTTGAAAAAATTGAAATAAGGGTCTCCATTTTTTAGAAATGGGGGGTATATTGACCTCAATAGGTACAAAGTAAGAAATGTTAGTATTGGAAAAATTGAAACTATAACATCCTTAACCTTGAATTACATGGAAGTATGATGGTTGTGCTTTATGATATAATAATATAAATATAGTCATGCTATTCATAGCTGAATTGACTTGATGAACCTATCATTTATACCCATTCATATTAAGACTTAGAATATGGACTAAATAATTATGAACTAACACCTGAAACCATGTATATAATTACATTGTGTCTCCATTTGGTAGTCAATAACACTATGCTGAAATTAGTCAAGTGGTAATTTATATCTCTTGTCAAAACAAATAGTTATGTTATAACCAGTTATTATTAGAGATGGTTATTTACACTATTACAAGTTGTGTAAATAAAGTCCCTTATTTTACTAAGATTTTATGGTAATATTTGGAAGACAAACCATTATCAGCATGAAATATTTTATATGGTAATTGAATTTAATAAATTCAAATATGTTACACATATGAATAACATCCTGATCAAAGTGGGAATAAGCCATAGTAGTTCTTGATGATTTATCTTATTTATAACATGTAAGGTATCTATGGAAATTGGCAATGGTCAACCATATGTATCATAAGTAATCTAATAATTTTAAATGTCTTTGAACTCTAAAGATGATTCAATGAGTGCATAAACATGTTCTTATGGAAATAGTTATGATCTTCCATGGTGTGAATAATGGGAAAACTTTTAAATATTGTATTGTTAAATAGATGTGGATGATTAAGGTATTTATTGGTCATTTAATATTTATGTAAACCTTATGGGCCATTGGAAGAACAATAAATTCTTAATTATTCAATATTATTCCATTTGACATAAATAATGAATAGTAAGTGGACTTCTCTAATGAATTTATGAAACCTTGTGCCTTATACTTCTTATGTCATTTATTTGAATTGGTTGAATATCATTCAAGTGGCTTGATTATATTATTTAAGGATTAATGATATTCATATGTGATCCCACCTTATTAATTATGGATTATATAATTAATGGTGTTATAGTGGTTTAGACATATGACATGTTTCCTAAAAGGCTAGTAATTTAGATGTTTATAATGCAAATCTTGATTAATGGAGGTTGGCTAAATTGTTATTAATACTTATATGAGATTGGATAGTCATTGGTTATATTAGTTATGTGTGATCATAATAATTAAGATGATCCTTTCTAGTGTATTTATGGTATACCTTGAATGTGTTCATTAAAGCAATAAATGATCTTAGAATTGGGATACGGATTTAATAAGTGGTGGAAACCTTAATGATTTCATTTGGTTAGATGATTAAATAGTCCACCTTGGCAATGATTTTATAAATTATAATTTCCCTTAATGAATACCTAACTCAATGCCCAAGACTATTTAAATACTGAACTTGTATGTTCATACACATGCTATCTGAATGGCATAAATACCTATGTTTATTTAATAACATGGTAGAATAACTAAAGGATAATAAAGCAACATTTAGGTGTGTGATCCCTATGGTTGGCCCATAGGACGGTGTTCCTATAGCATGATAAATGATCATGTAGCATGAGGAGTAATTAATTTTCCAATGCCAATTATATGCTTAGTCATTAGGATGCTCACATGTATGATCTCATCCACCCTGAGCTTAATTCATGGTGACTCATTTAGTTAATAAGAATAATTTTGATACATAGAGCTATATCCTCTGTGTGTGGGGCATTCATCATTTATGGAAATGAAGGAATAATGTTTTCCTAAAGGACCTTGGATCATGATATGGTGATCTATGAGGGTAGGACATGGACCATTCCTTAGTTGGGTGTTTTCCCCAAGGGTTTTGGATCCTTTATCTTACACTATTTTGGCTTTATCAGTGGACTAGAGATCTCCACTTTTTGATCTCACATTATGATAAGACTTGTTAATAAAATTAGTAAGATGGACCCTTATATTCAGTTTTTGGACCTCCATGCTTAAGTATTTCACTTCCATATGATCTTATTTTCTTGTCTAGCAATTAGCTACCCAGACCTTCTTGGATGTTCTTGATTCCATTCTGGATGATTATAGTCTCATCCATTTGGGATAATTGGGAGGTTGGTGATGGGTTGATATTAATTTACTATGGAGTTGTTATGATGCATTTCATTGCATTCATTTATGCAGTGGAACCTTTTTAATGTTCTATTATGTATTCTAAAATATAATTTAAAAAAAAATAGTTTGTTTCATAAAATACTAATTTACCAATCCCATATGTCCTTATATCAAATAATCCAAATAATATAAATAATATTCATACAAATATTTAACCCCAATAACACCCTCACCATCACCCTTATCATAAAGAAAAAGTTCTTAACTCTTTGGATACCACAACAATCATAATCTCAAACTAAGAACATATCAAAATTGACAATAATCATATGATTAAATTATAAATGAATAAAAATTGTAATAAGTGATAAACTAAAATACATATCCATAGGGCTAAAATTTGGATACTAATGATTCAAATGTAGACATGGAAGGGTATAGGATTATCATCACATATATGAAATTTATCTTAAAGAACATTCTAATAATTATGTAAACAACTAGTATAAAAATTGATTTTAAATATTATAATACCATTCACACTTATTTGGATTTTTAAAAATGTACTTTATGCCCTAAAAGAAATAAATTAGTATACATATTTTTCTACTCCCATGTGATACCCTATGTTGGTTAAACAAAGAGATATACAAACAAGACTCAAAAAGTATAAAATATATTTACATGGTTCCCATTTCAATGTTTTTTAATTAGTCGAACACTTGTTACCAAGAACCAATTTTATATCAACAAAGTGAAATTGATTGTAAAAGAGGGTGATTATTGGAGGAAAAAGGTTAGGTAAACTATTTAAATAAAAAATACCAGTAAATGGAAATAGGGATAATGGAATCAAAATTGGTTATAAAATTAATAATGATTGATTATTATTTTTAATTAACTCAATTTTAGATTAGTTAATTGTTATTTTTTTAGAAGATCTAGATCATCACATGTTTTTAAATTTTATTATTTTGATATTATTTATGGAAAACAAGATTTTTTTATTCATTGAGACAACTTTATTTTTTATATTTTCCCTAAGGTTGGGTGCATATAGAGTACCTAAAGCATTGGACTTATTTTCATTTAAAATAATCAAATTAAAAAATATATATTTAAAAATATAGATTATCCCATCACATTTACATGAATCACTATAAATGGATTCTCAACATCCCTGTACTTGCCATTCAATTGTATCTTTAGTTTTGAATCTTCCTTGAACTTTTTCTCCCTCTCTATTTTATTTATATTCTCATACATGAACACATTCATATATTTGTACATATTATAATAATATTTTACTTGAGACTCCATCTGTTCATGAGCATAATGAAGCCTTGAAAATATATTATTTTATTAATTAACCTTCAAATAAATAATTTTTATAATAATATAATTTATTTACATAATATTTTAGCTCTAGAATATATCCCAAATCCACTCTACCAAAATTTAATATTTATTAGGCTATGTTTGTTATAGATCCATGAATAAATCTTATGAAATGGCCATACCAAAATATTCTAAGAGATTTTTCTTAATGATATACTTTACGTCATTGACATTTGGTTACTCTATTATATCATCTCTACCAACCTATAAATTTAATATTCATACTTCCTTAGATTAGAGTTTCCATTTTCTAATTTAATTATTACTTCATATCTTCCACACATATGTCAAATAATAGTTTTTTATTCACCATATTCATGGATAGTTTTATTAATGGATAGGTTTTTTTTGTCATTTTACTTATATGACACACCTTTACACCTCCTTATTCTTCCCCACTATATTTATTATCTCAACCCCTTTCCCTTACATTTTATTTCTGAGGACTTTAAACATAATATGTTGAATATGACTCTACTCAATATAACTAAGCATTTTACATGCATAATTCCTCTCATTTTGGCATTTAATCATCCTCATAAACATTTTTGATGATGATAATTCAATCACTAGACTTCCTACCCTTTTACAAGTGTTTATCCCAATCTTAAGCATCTCATTTATTTGCCACTTCTAATTTTCTGAGTATTTATTGTATTATGGATCTCATATTATACATCCCATAATCCATATATGTTTGATTAATCATGTATTTCACCATGTTTAGCCTCATTAATTCCCTTTAATTTTTTGTTCCACTTCTTCATGTAATCTCTCTTCTATTTTAACATATTTCTTCATGGTTGTATTAATAACTTATTGTATGTGATCTTGATCCTTAAATTAATTAAAATCTATTATTACCATACAAAATCCTAATCTATTAAATCATGAAAATATTCATATCATTTAAACTCATCTCATCTCTAATGTGTGTCAACACATTTAATCACAACCTACTCAAAAATATATTTTTCATAATTAAACACCCTTCTATTTCCTACTACAAATATGCCAAATATTCAAATTCATTAGTATCCATGATTTATTTTCCTACATAATTTATCCTTTAATTTATGAGATATGAAAAAAATATCATACATAGTTATTAAGGTTGATTATCTTGGTTATCCATGTGGCCTAGATATTTAATATTCATCCCATGATATTCAAATTTCCCTAAATTATGGGTGTCAATAGATAGTTCATCATTTCTTAGGGATTTTTAAATAATGGTTTTTCATTTATCTCCAAAACACTTTTTGGTGCCGAACACACCCTTACTTTGTTTTTTAAATCTTGTAACACTAAAATGCATGTCTAATAGGCTATGATATTCATTACTCTAATGCTTAAGGTCATTAACCATGTATTTTCCTAAACATGTAATTAATGTCTCCAATTCAAATAAAAAATTGAATGGGATGACATAATTTTTGGAATGAATGGATATTTGTTATCAATATTCTTATTATTTATTGGTATTAGTTGTTTAAGTATCTAAAATATTTATTATCATGATCCTTCTTAATATTTTGAGATATATTCCATAATTTCCTAATTGTGTTTCTTATTCACTTCTTATCTATACATTCTCCTCACCATTATAGGTCTTATCTCCTTTCACCTCAACTCCATATAGAATGGTATATTTTTTCAAACAAAAACCTATTCAAACCCCACTTTTATCCAACCAACATATCCTTCACTCATATTCATGGTTCCATCTAACTATGTACCCTATACCCAATGATGATGTATCCTATCACTATCATGTATTTTCTAAATGCAATGATTCTTATATCTTGCAATACCTTCCATTTACTTAAAAAGCCACAATATTTATTGACTTGGATAATCGATTGCCACTTTTTTTCTTCAATCTATAATTAAAACAACCATTAATAATCCACAATTATAATCCTATATCTCCATGTATGTTTATCTATTCACTTACCGTATTCATTTTATTTATGTGTCCTATCAAAGAAAATTAATGTCATAGACATATTATTTTATTTTTTATTTATCAATTACTAAATCATCAAACTAATATCCTTTACATGCCTTTTTCCCTAATGTAAAATATATGGTCATGATTCCAAAATATATACACCGTCCTTTAATAATTTTTACACAAAATCGATACATATATTTTTTCTTGTTTCCAAAAAAATTATGCATTAATATATAGACACAAAACAAATTATAATTTTTAAGACACTCTACATCAAGCATTCATGCTTATTTAAATTTGTTTCCATTCCTTACTTTTTTTCCCCACTCTATTGAATCAATTATGTGATAATTCGTATTGTTTATTTTCTCCATTTATGTAGAATCTTCAAATACCATATGTTTTGAATTCTAATGATCTATTAGAAACATTTATATATTCATTTAACACTAGAATTTTATGTATTTTAGTTTGATAAACTATAAAAATTGGAATTTTATCTCCATTATTAGAAAAATGAAAAAATAAACATGTACCATAGATATTTAGACAACTAGATTAAAAATATGAAGAGATTTTGTACTTGATTTTCTCAACTATATTTATAGGTTTTATTGTGTTTATTAATATAATAAAAATAAAATTGTTAATAAAAATAAATTATAAATCAAAAGAGAATTGCATTATAATTTTATTCTTATAATAATGGCTTATTTATGGGTCTACATAAACCTTCCCATCACACCCCACATAATATTCATAATAGATATAATATATTCATTTAAATCCTTATTTTGAATAACACACTAATGTGCCATGGTGTTTTCCATCTCATGTGTACATATAAGGCTAATATTACTAGGTAGCCTCTTATCAACTTTTGTAATTTACTTACCATTTTTTATGGACTTGCACATATTTAGTAAGGTTTATTTATTTACCTCTATTCTAGATAAATTTCCCTTGTTTTTTTGGTACCTTTTATGTCTACACAACATTATTCTTTTGTAAGTCATCCTTTGGTTTTAATTCCACTTTCCTTGGTACGTTAAAATTTGTTTTATATGTGCATGATTTAATAACCAAGTTACATGTAGTATTATTCACTTAATATTTATTGTATGCATTTACTTCAACCACTATTTACAATTGTGGTTTCCTGAAAACTTCCTTATGTTTTTAGTATTTTAGACTTGATTTTTACTAAAAGTGGATAAAACCAAAATCTTAGTCATATTTTTCCTTTATTTTACATTTATTTAATTTATGGCTTATTATAAATCTAATTGTTACTAAATATGAACCCCAACTTTCAATTTTTTACTTTTGTGTTATATTAAACATGTCCCTAACATGATTGGCACTTGAATAATTAAAAATATTAGTTTTTATTTATTCACATGTATAATTCAAAACTCAATTATTTCATAGACTCACTATTCTCATTGAGAGTATATAAACATTCAATATATTGTTCTTTTGCTCATCTAATTATACTCCTTTTATGTAAGCTATTCCATGTTCATTATTTATGGGAATAACAATGTTTTTATCCCTATTCCTAAAATAAATATATAATAATATTAACTTGCATATATAATTGGTTATCATATCACCATGGCCTTCCCAACAAGAGGGATAGTTATATTATTCAGTTGTTTCTATCACATCAGATTGTGCTAATAAATATACTCTCATAACTTCTTAGTTCACAATATGTAAAACCACAATTGGTCTTGAATTTTTCTTGGTCACCATGGATACATATTGATTGAAGATTAAAAGTTATTGATTCCCTCTTTTATTCAATACGTATTTTTTTCAAATTTTTTGCCTTTGTAGCTATATTAACTAATATAATATTAATTTCCCAATCATTGATCTGTACATCATTTATTAACTCTTGATAATATCATGATTTTTCATCAATAACATTGTGTGATCTTTCTTGAACCAATTTTAGTTCATCCTCCACATTTTGGTGAAGCTAATATTTAAAAAAAATTACTTATATTTATTTAATAATGAAAGAAGTAAATTTAATTCATTTACACACATCCCATGAAAAATTATTATTTTACATTCTGTGACATTTAATCTCATATCATGCATAGTCTTCACTTCTCCTTGTAAAGTCCTTATCTTCTCATACACTTAAATATATTTATTATTTTGTGTGTGTACATTTGGATAGGTATTATTCACTACACTATACATTCTCTGCGTGAGGTATTGTATTGGCCATTTTTGTTACTTTTGTATCCATCCCACTCTTCTTTATTATGTTAACTTTGGTAACCCCATAATTTTTTACAATAATCTAATTTTGTGCCTTAGACATTTATTAACATCCCTTTTTTTTTATCATGATCACATAATTTTCAGTTGATTCTTATGTAATATATTTTTTCACAATTCAACATAATCCTCCATCTTTCGGTCATGTTGATAATATTCACATGCATTATACTTTGTAAAAACTCTTGGTAGTGGCCCTTGACATATTTGAAACATTGTTTTGGGAACAATAACTTTACCTTTACCTCTTCATCCACTCACAAAATATATTAAACCGTGAATACAATCTCCCACATGGTTTTTATTTTAATTTGTGCCCTAATTTTTATTATAAATTTTGTATTTTTTATAATTACCATGATTTTATGGTTATATCAAAAAATATATTAGATTATGCTCATCTCCATTGAATTTTTTAGTTCATCAAATACCATATAATTTTATATGCCATGCATATTTATATCACATATCTTAAAATAGCAAGTGATATTTATTTGTGGCATGCTAAAACCAAATAGAGTTTCATTTATTATGATCTCATTTACATACTTGACATGATACTATCACTTCTTTCACTTTCTACTTTATAAATTTCCCATTGTTATGCACATACAACTCATAGTAGGTACACTAAGATTCATTTGTTACTTCTTGTGCACTATTGGTTGATATATTATACACATATGTTACCATTTTCAAAATATACTTCCCCAAAAATAACATTATCCTTGTATCTATGTTCCGATCCTCTTCAATCATAAAAAAAATATATAGTTATTACCACACATAAATAAAATTTATATTCAATAATTTCCTTTCAAATTCTATAAAAATCCTCCAAAAAATATGTTATAATGGAAATATGCCATATGGCCACTTTAATAACAATGTTTTAAAATGTGTATCCTATGTGCATAAAATTTCACTAGAATATTTATTAATATCATTAAACTTAGATATGCTTTGTTTCTCAAAATTTTGTATGTGGATTTCATTCAAAAAATGCTTTCAACCAATCAAAGTTGACCAACATTTTAGTAGGGTCAAAATTTCAATACCAAATGTGCACATGATCTTTTATTTATCTCTAATGTAATAAATCCCTTTTGGTGTTATGTGATGTTACACCTATGAATTTTATCCATTATTTATTTATTTCCTAATTAATCTATATGTTTTATATACATCTCATAGTAAACTTTTAAATTAATTTTATTGTGTTATTATTTTATATATTGAACCTTACCTTTGGAGGCTTCAATCCTACTATATATTATACCCCATACACATATACTTGATGTCTTACCTAAACTCCCATGTATTATTAATCCCTAACTATGAATCAAAGGGTTTTTTACTTGGATATTCCTCCATTGAATAGAGCTAAACATAGGCCCCTCCTAGCATCACTACACCATTAAAGATTATACTTATATAGTGTTTATTATTAGTTGTGCACTCATTTTATACATTATATTTTTAAATAGTATTGTGTACAATAATGTCATCATTACCTTGTATATAACTCATCCTCACTTCAAGGATACCTAGTTTAATTTATTATTTAAAGTTTAAACGTGTCAACATTTTAGATCCTAACAACTTTAGACTAATTCATGCTATAAAATTATGCCTTCTACATCATTATTAATATCATATTGTAATATCTATACATATTCATACCATATATATTCATAAATTAGGGAGTATTTCATGTGCAATTTTGTAATTTTAGTAGATTGTATTTATCCTTAATGCGAGCTAATAAATAACCCTCCCTGATTTTGATGGGTCCAATAAAAGTTCCATAATTAATATCTTATATATTCCTAATATTTTCATCTAACATTTTATTTTATCTAGTTTCATTATACCTCCATATGTTTTATTTTATCTCATTAAGAGAATCCAATACACTAGTAATTTATTCTTATCACATAACCTTGTATAAAGTCACTAAACTAATTTCAATTTTCATATCCCTTGTTCCACTCATCCTCATGTATTATATTTTCTAATATACTCTGAACATTAATATAATTTGGTATTTTTGAAATGAATGATCCTCTATGATTTAATATAAAATAAAATTATATACCCAAATAAGTATAAACTAAGAATTCTAAAAATATACATATTAAATGTGCTTGTCCAAAAAATGTATGTAAATATTGACTTTTAATACAAATATTTTAATTAGTTTACCTAATCCTAAGTATAGGTATAATTTTCCCCAAATTTTTTAATTCAAATTAACACATTTTACTAACCATGAATTAATGCATTTTGGTAGTTCAACAAATAAAATATTATAAATTTCACTTTGTAAATTCTCCTGAACCCACTTATTTTATTTCTAACCATTAAATATAATAATGCCCTTACAAAAATATAAATGCATAGCCTAAAACTATACTACCACTAACCCTAAATAAATTCCCACTACAATATATAACTTCAATTTATATAGGATCCCCAATAATAAAACAAAAATGTTGTGATTTTTCTTACTATGATGGTGTATCACATAATATAAATGACATAAGTTTTCACACAAAGCATAAACATAAAAATACAAGAATAAAATTAATATATGTAAATAAAAAATACATGATCACATGTATCAAACTAACAAAAAGAAACATATAAGGCAAACATCATCTAGTTAAAAAATAAACATGATAACAAGATATAATTAACCCAAAATAATTCATATTTAATTGTGATTTATACATCAACATCATTTGGTTTAAAAATAAAATAAATCATCATACATTGATCCTTAATATGTCAACCCTTACACTTGAAATTTATACAAAGACTATATATTATAATCCTTAAAATACTAATTTGACGCTTCTTCCAAGTAATTTGACTCAACACTTGAAAATATTAACTTTAAAATATCCTATCAAATGAGAGGTCAAGGTCCCTATTTATAATTTTACTCAACCACTTGGACCTAAATCAGATTTTTTTGGTTTAAATATCCTACACCAACTATCATTATACTTACCTTAGGCATATATAATACTATTTCTTAATTCTATCCACTTAAATTGAGAAATGACATATTCAATTATTATAGAAGCATATATTTGTCTAATTTTTATAAATTCCAAATACACTTATATTTTTAAGTTAAAAATGATATTTTTTCATCATTTTTTTATGCATCAATCCCCTATAAGGCACATCCTCATGAGTGCACCATGAAAGGGGTGGGACTAGTTTGTGATGTCTTTCAAGAGATTTATATATTATCATGTCATATGCACACATGAATACTATCACACATTCATATTTGTTTTATCTCATATGGGTCATTTTACCTCTTCATTCCTTCTATTTTACTTATTCTTTTACTTTTCCAAACTAAGTCAATCTAATTATATATATCATTCGCATATCATTATTTATATATCCTAATAAATTGACTTGGTTAATCTAGTATTATTCATATTTGTGTCCTTTTAGTAAATCAACCCTATCAATTTAGTTATTCCTTTAATTTTGACTAAATTTATGATGATTAATTCAATTACTTTCTTGTTTTTCCTAAATCAGCGTGGCCAACACAATATTATATCATTATTTTTTTTACACTAAATTGATCTATATAGTTTATATAGGCATTTGAGCTAGTTCACTTTAAGGACTTTTAGTAGTATTTATAAGGTTACAAAATATAAATTTATATCATACTAAAACTCATATGATTTATATATAAACAAAAATACTACTCTAAAATTTGTATGGGATTAAATAGGAGATATAAGAATGTTCTTCTTGAGATTTAGTATTTATCAAGGTCTTTGAACCTTAATATAAGTTATTCTAAGGAGGTGTTCCTTAGTATTTATATTTAAAAATTAAGGACATTTATTTATTCATCCTTTCCATTTTAGGTCTTCACCAACAACCTCTCTTTAAAATGTTCAACTAGAGCCATAGGGTCAATTATTGTGCTTAAAATTTTACTCAATGTAAATACACTTATCCTAAATATACTTCATTTATTTACTTTAGTAGATAGATATGTTATTCATATTGTTATATTAATATGTTTTTTTAAATTATCTCCTTGCATAGAACATCCTATTGTATGTTACATTTGTGTGTGGATACAAATATAATAAGATTTATTTTATCCATGCTTAGGTTAATTTTGACTACCTTTGTATGGAAATATGACCCTTATAGTAATTTTGCATTCGTATCTTTTAGTTTATGTTCTACCATCTTGGATTTATGTTTCCATTGTTAGTTTGTTATTTTAATTAGGTTTAATTATTATATCCTTGATACACCCTTAAAAATATAAATTTTTTATGTCATTGGTCTTAGTATTATCTTCTTCTATTCCTATATTAGAGCATATTTATATTATTGATCATATTTTCATAGCATACACTTTGGTGAACCAAACATGAATCTTATCCCCCTTCTAGTTGAATAATATTCAATATTTTTTCTTGCTTCATAGAATTATCCTCTTAGCTTTCCAAAACAATAAAACACACCCCTCTATTTACAAAAAAAAAATTCTAGTTTTTTAAAATGAAATATTTCCAATAACCCCAAGACAAAACCAACCAATATTTTTAGTGATTCTATATTAAAAAATGCTAGTTATATGGAATCAACCAATACCCATAATAGTCCTTAGTGACATACCATTTTTAATTTTTTGATCTTCCTATATCATCCTTCCAATGATTGTAGCATGCCTTCAACTAGAATTAAATGTTATAAGACATAATATATTAAGAAATATAATTTAATAATAAAAATTAAAACCCAAAAATATAAGGGTAAAGAGTAATATGCCCTTTAACATACCTTGGAAATGAAAAATAATATACAAATCCACTTGGAACACAAAGGAAAGGATCTTGTAGTCATATATGATCTCATGCTACATCATTTTATAGTTAAATATTCTCTACCTCATTGATTTATTACAAGACATGGGTAAAATATCCCCCTCCTTCTACATCCATCATGTTTATTTTATATACAAGTATGAAGGGTTTTATATTTTGTGTTCCCACAAAAATCACTCTTAACAATGTTAATATTAATGTCACTTTTATTGCTTCCCATGTTTCTCACTATGCTACTCAATCTTATACTTCAACCCAAAATGCACATAATGAAACATAAGTAATGTTTTATGAAATGAATAAAATGGATAACATGAAAAATATATGTATCTAAGATTTATACAAATGTAAAAAAACTCATACAAATGTAATCTAAAACCTCAACAATTACACTAGTGAAATCCCAATCAAAGTGCCAATACCCCCTTCTAAATCATCTTTGTAATATATTTTTTCAACCTCATTGGCAAAAATGTCATACAAAACCTCCAAAATTATCCCTTATCAAATCAAATCACAAGCATAAACATTGGTAAAATAATTCCAAATATTTATAATAATGGATCCATTGATCCCACTTTGCATATAAAGGCCTTTGGTAACCTACATAGGGATTGGATAAAAATTAACACCATTGTAACTACCAAAATACTTGAAATAACACTAAAAATTAATTCTTTATAATTGTTAAATAAATCTAATTCTCTCTATAACAAGCATATAATACT
This sequence comes from Torreya grandis, assembly GCA_037957365.1. Lineage (NCBI taxonomy): Eukaryota > Viridiplantae > Streptophyta > Pinopsida > Cupressales > Taxaceae > Torreya > Torreya grandis. The sequence continues at coordinate 137,272 of JARHVA010009634.1, forward strand.
TAGTAAATGCATTGATATAATAATTCTAATATCATGACTTGATGAAAATAACTAAGCGAGATTTATAAATTATATGCAAGTATAATATGATATTATAAAAGACTTCATTAAGCATTTAAAATCACTATCCAACAAAGGTGAACATAACATTAATATTTATAACCTCTTAAACCTATTTAAACCACAATTAAAAATACAAGTTGCATTACAATCATTCACATGCTAATTAGGGTCATTCACATGACAGTTGTCATTTTACTTGTTGTTTATGAGATGAGATCCTCATTGGTCATAAATTTGAACATGATGCTATACAAGGTAACACTATAAGTCTCTAAAAAGGTCACCAAAAAACATAAAGGTAAACATTAGCATAATTCACTAAAACAAGCTCACACTCACCTTGATATTGACTAAAATCATTTTCCCAATCATTCTTAAAACAACAATAATCCACCTACATAATGAAACAACAATGTTTTGCATATTAAAAATACCCTAAGTTGATATCCAACTACTAATGCTATAGATACCATGTTTAACCCTTACTCATTTTCTCAAGTGGATAAATTGATTAACTTGAATAAAATTAAGCATATTATATATCACACTAATACTACACCTAATATTCAAAACCAATGTGAAATGCCTCCAAGGAATTATAGAACTATTGGAGCTTATAGTATATGTTAAATCTCAATCTCATTCTCAGTACTTCCCAAACCTCTAAAATCATTACACACACACACACGCACGATAGAATTAGACTGTTGATTCAATTAAATATTTTTATATAAATTAAATTTGATAAATCATGCTAATCATGTTCTCTATGTCACAAAATGAATTGATAGTGTTGATATAATCTATCAAAAATAGACTAAATACCCATTATCAATTTCATTTCTTGTAACTAATTATACTAAATCGACCAAATCAATCGCATAAAAAACATGTTCTAAATCAATAAAAATTAGGTCTACCTTCATCTACAGTCAAATTTTATCCTTTTTAGACATTTTTTTATCTTTTATAGTTTTATTTTACTCATATTAGTGTTGATGAGTGGGATTACATATAATAACTCTCTAGATTACTTTATCAAATTCTAATTCTTGAGCTTATGTGAACTTATCCCAAACACCATAACCACTTGATGTAACTATTAATTGAGAAAAATGTCCCTTCTCCATTACCTATGGGGTAAGAAGCTATATTTATTACGTCTAAGGAAATAATTATCTAGAAATGTGAAGAAATGTCTATCCAAATTGATCACATAAAATATACATATTTATATTTCTAAGTTTCCACTCACCTAGATGGTCATAGACAAATTCCTTCTCCATGTGAATGATTCTTTTCTATTTATTATAATTTTTAATTAGTGATGTCCCATAAAAATGAGGCCTCATAGATGAAGAATATGCCACTTTTCTTACCTAATTATAATTAATAAATTCCCTTGGATATTATAATAACAACCTTAAATCCACTAGTAACACATGTCGAGGAGATAAACAAATAATTATGCGTCCGTTAGGTTGATTTTTTCTTTATATCATGGTACCTTATAATACAATTAGGGTGAAGGTTATGATTTTTAGCTTTCACCTTTCCTATAATATCTTTATTGGTTGCTCATAGACTTATCATACAAGATCTAGAACTTCCTCTGCATGTCAATGCATTAAATTTATATACATAAGATCTATTTATAAAATTTAAGGTGATAAAAACCCTTATAATTTTGAAAAATTATAGGAACATGGTGTTTATGAAATACGTACCCTTTAACATGTTCCTAGTATTCTATTATCTAAATATCATATTGGTCACCTCGAGCTCATGGGTAATATCTGACCAAATATCTTTTATATCTATGATGACAGACCCAATGAGATAAAACTTTAAAAATAAAATTATGACTTACCTCCTAACATAGTTTCATAGTTATGTCCTACCTTGCAACTGCATTATCATGAGAGGCCAATTAAATAAATACTTGAGAAAATAATTATTCTATGTAATTCACATGGTTATATTTTATTCATACAAATACATGTGCATAACATAATAATATTTGTGATGATATTTATACATTATATAACCCTTACATGTTTATTTATGCCCAAGAAAAGGATTCATGAATATTGTGTTACTAATCCTTTCTCAAGCAATCTAACCAACAATCCTTTTTTGACTCTAGTATCAACCTGATAACTTTTTTTAATCCAACATAGAGGATAATGATTTGTGTAATTTTAATGTCAGTCCTACTATAACATTTTAGGACATGTCACTTTATCCTTATTTTGACATATGAACATTTGAATCTTAAGTTATTAATCAAGTTCCACCTTCCCATGACAAGTATACTATGAATTTATTTTGTAGTTTGGATGTTATTCATTTCTGTATTATTCTATATGGTCTCATTATTATGCTTCATGATATTTCATACATTGCGCCATATTATTTCACTATACTATCTAATTCATCAAGTTTTATTCCTTCTAAGATATTATCCAAGCTAATATACCCACCAACATTTAATCTTTCACAAAAATAGATAACAACATAGTTTTCTAATTTTCATAATACCTATATATATTCAAATCGATATTTTAGATAATATACAAGATATTTAGTGTATTATAATTCATGACTCCCAAATCTTACCATTGATATTAAACAACCACATTCATCTATTAAGATTTTTTCTTTTTACAAGAGAAGTACATATTATTCAACTAAATATTTGGATGTGCTTATTATTAATTTAATTAAATTTCCTTTTGCTAATAGATATTCCTCATAAAAAAGTGATTAAAACATAAATACAAAAAAAATAGAGATATTATTTATTTGGGACGAGTGTTATACCCATTCTACGGATAGATTTATATCTCTTCCATATTATTTACAATAGTTTTTTAAGCTTGATCCTCATGCTCACAAAAACATTAACATGACATAAATAGGGAAAAGGAATAGTCTCCCCTATGACCAGAACCACTTTTATGGCCAGAATATTTAATTTATTTCATGCATCACTTTTATTTGGAGGATCACCCCATTCCCATTCTATCATGCCTAATTTCTCCATCAATGCCATTAAATAACAATTCCTCATGCCTTAACGAGATTATAATAAACCATTATTAAAGATAAATATTTTTTATAACAATAATTTATGATCTTGTAGATGGTGAATATACAGAAATTGTGAGTTGCTTGTGAATGATTATTGATTGTACCATATTATTAACTTCAAAATTTTCACCCATTTTTATTTAACATCATTATCTATCATTACATTCTTTCTTTACTTACATTCTTGTACCATGATCTTTAAATTTTTTTGAATTTACTTTCCTATAATATTTTATTACATCTCTTGGTCTAATATGGCCATTAATTTTTCTTGGATTCCTTAGTATATTTTATTTTCATGTATCACATCTCTTAGTTTTACTCAACCATTACATATATTTTAATTCATTAATATCATTATACTTTTAATTGTATTATTATCATACCATTTTTTTTACTTTGTCCATTATGTCCTTTTAAATTTATTAGTATAATTAATTTTTAATCCCATTAATTTCATACACCTCTTGGTTTTATTCACCCTACACATATTTTCATATTTTAGTGTGTTTACTTTTTATCATTTGTCAAAATCCTCCCCCATTAATTTGACTCTTTTCCCCTCTTGGGTTGTACCATTATTTTTAATTATACTATACCTATCATAGGTTTACATGGCTTACCTAGTGACATTAATTTTTTACTTCATATCACCTTCCCATCACACATTAATCCCATACTTTATACACTTGTTGTCCAATTTGACCCAGTACTAACATGTCTTCATTATATCAATTTACACCCATGGATGGATATTTCATAGTCCAAATATTTTAATTTCCTTATCTCACTTGAGGAACACTTTAGTGGTTTTTAACATTACACTCTTTTATATAATTTTAATTTTAGTAGTATCAAAAAATGTTTTCCTTGGATATTCTCCTTTAGTGTCTAGGTGTAATCTCTCCTATGTTAGTCATTGTTTTAGCATGCAGTGTTAATCTTTCAAATCCATATGGAGGATTTTTTTTTAAGGTCATATATTTAAAATGTAAAATATGTCTTAAATATATATCACATAAATATGTGATCATATCATTTAGCTTGTCTCGTATCATAGCTAAATTACAAACTCCATAGTCATACTCATGATAAACATGGGGTTAATTTAAGACTTGTAGGATATCATATTAGGGTAGTAACTCTCATATACATTATTAGTGCCTTATAATTTCTCATTCAAGTACCTGATCCTCATAACTAACCAAAAACTCTATAATGGGTCCTGAGGAATCAAAGACACATCATAGGAATGAAAGATAATTTTATTTTCCATGCATGTATACTTAGTTGGATGATATTTATTCTTGACTTATTATCCTAATATGTACAATTTCTAGGTGGGGTTTTATATATCCTTGATGTTTAAATCTCTTATCCTTTACCACCTAATTATAATGTCTTGTTTTGACTAAGGATGTATACATCATCCTTGTGCTAATTTATTTACTCCTAACTCTATCTTATCATTCCTAGTATACCCTTGATTAATATTATTACTATTTAATCACACTATTCTTATTTATTTCCAATTTTATATATTTTTAATTCAAATTTGATTGTTATCTTTAATTATTATGCCTTTTGGATTTTATGTTTGTGTGTTGCATGGTACTCTAAGGAGAAAAAATAGGCCATTCTCACAAATGTCAATCATTTTTCATATCCACATCATATCTATTAGTTTATCCATGAATTTAAATGGTCTTGTGTCTTTACCAAAAAAAATAGTGCAATAATTAATTTTGAGTCCTCAATCATTGTAGATCTTTGCTTCTATGTGTCATATATCATTTATTTGATTTATATTTTCATATTATTAAATTGTATGTTTTTAAAACACTCTTAAAATTCTTAATTTATCATTTTTTATTTATGTTTTCATATTATTATATTTAATGTTTTAAAAACCCTTTTAAAACCCTTCCTTTATGCTTCATTTGATTTATATTGTCATCTTCTTATGTTGGACATTTTTATAGCTTCTTAAAATATTTATTATCACTATATTTATATTTTCATCTTCTTACATTGGATATTATTAAATAATTTTTTATATATTATGTTTTCACTTTATATTTTCATATATATTACATCTGATATGGTTTTTAATAAGTAATTGAGCATATTTTATTCATTGATTTTTCTATTTGGACTTGAGATAAATTTTTTACTTAGTTTTTTATTTTTTTTCCACTATGGATATGCTTACATTTTATAAAATAGAACAAATCACATGACATAAAAATATATGCACATGATATCAAGATATATTACCATGCCATATATTTTATTATAAACATTAACTTATAAATCCATGTAAAAATCAAGGAATCATAACTAGTTATGTGTGTGTGTGTGTGTGTGTGTGTGTATGTATACACACACACACACACACACACACACACACACACACACACACATATATATACATATATACATATATATATATACACACACACACAAAGATACACACACACACACATATATATACATATATACATATATATATATATATATACATGTATATATATATATATGTATATATATACATGTATATATACACACACACACACACACACATATATATACATACATACATACATATACACACACACACACACACACACACACATATATATGTATATATAAATACATATATACATATACATACATACATACATACATATATATATCAAATGTTTTATACATAAAATTATACTGTAGATAAATTTATAGCCATGTGTCTCCTTCACTCCTAGGTGAGCAAAGTGTCATGTATTTAAACTTAATTTGTATTAAAGAATACTCCTTGGGTAGATAGGGTTAAGGATATAGAAATGATAGGGCACAAGGGTGAATATATATATATATATATATATATATATATATATATATATATATATATATATATATATATATATAAAGCTAGTTAATGTGTAAACTCATATCTACCATAGACTAAATTTGATAAACCAAGATAGGCTATTAATGGAATGTAAAAATATGTTATAAATAGAAATGAAATAAAAGAGAGTTCTTAGATGGTTCTAATGCTAATACAGATTTGGATATGGTATAAGATAAAATTAGGTAGGAAGATAGCTCTAGATCAATCATTAGATTTTGGATCTAGTGTCTCTGGTTTTTTAGACAATTGCATCAGCTTGGGATGATTATGTTGATATTATTTTTGAGTTTGATGTCAGTGTCCTATATGAAATATATGTTCAAATAGGATGTGACCACCTGGATGCTTATGGTTTTAGCTTCACCTTCACTCTAGTACATTTAGATATGGGTCATAGATTATCTCTCCTAGTGAAATGGTAAAACCCTAGCTTTCCATATTCAATGTGACCTTGGGTAAAATGGGTTAGTGGTAATGTGATATTGAGTTGACCTAAAATGACCCCACTATTAAAATGTTCTACTCACATATTCAATACTCCATAAGAGGGAATCAAACTCATGTAATTCTCCCCTCTATGTTGGCTTGTGTGTGAATCATGAAATGTGTGTAAAACAAGTACAATAATGACTTAGCTTGTAACTTGGAAAATAACATTATGACTACTCCTTTAGTACTTTAGACCTATATCTAAGTTTTTCATTTCAATAATATCACAATAGGGTAGAATAGGAAAACTTTTGGTAACTTGAGTGCTTCTTGAGATCTTCTTGAGTACTCTTTTCGTTTAGTTGCTAAGTGATGAATGAATGAGGGTTGAGATTGTATTTATACCATTACTACTAGGAGATAACCTACATAAATCACTTAGGATGACCATTTTTATATGTATTATTTATAAATTGGATGACTTGAGGGAACTAAAAAATTGTATCAGGGTAGGATAGTAATGTCAATACCACAATCTATCCTAGATGTTAGTGTCTAGGGAGAAGGAGAGCATGCACAGGCTCAAAACTTGTAGAGATATAAGATAACTACATATTAAACATTATGTGAAAGATGGGATGTCTATGTTATCAATATAAATCTAGTCGGACTAAGAGATAGGTAAAATAGTGAAAGATAGACCATATATGAGGCTTAAAAAAGAAAGGCATGTGTAGAACTAAGAGGAACAACCAGAGTTTGAGATTTCCAAGTGTGCAAGGTTTAGGTGATACATAATCAAAAAATATATTCTATATTTTTTGATAAAAATATTAAAATTCCATACATAACCCAAGATCAATTTACATTTATACTTTCAAATCCATACTCAATTCTAATCCTTACTCAACTCTATTAATATTCATACTTTAAAATATCTTTTCAAAGTCTATTCACTTATTTATGTTAAAAATAACTCTTCTATCAGATCTCAATGATATCTATTAGGAATAGCATTCCTCCTTATGTGTACAATAATCTATATCTTTTTCAAAACCAGTCACATTTTCTTTACAAAAAATAATCTAAACTTGAAATGTTATCACTAGCTTAATTTTATTCAATTTTGGCCCATTATCCACTGTAAAAAATTTAATTTTATCCATACCTATCCTTATATCACTTATCCATTTACTTTCTCTCTTATCATTTAATATGTATTGATTTAATCTC
>JARHVA010009634.1:150000-287738 GCA_037957365.1 Torreya grandis
TATCATTTGAAATATGTATTTATTTTCATTAATGATCAAAAGAAATGCCTTTTTTATTTTAGTAAATTTTTTATTCCATTTGGTATATCTAAAGAGTCCCAAGTTTAAATACATATTGAGATGTGGTAGGCATAACCCAAACCCATCTTTGAATTAATTTAGGACCACAAAAAATTGGTATTATTATTTTTCCTAAGGAGTAATTCCAACCTCCTTTATTTTATAAAATTTTTATATTAAATCCCATTTGTTGAAAACATATTACATTACAATTAGTTTTTTCTTGTGTAGGATAAAAATTTTCATGCAAAAAATAAGCTCCACCCATGTATAATTTAATTGTTAAATATTTTTGGCATGGAAGGTTTTTTTTTTTCATTTGGAGATTATTGTATGGGACTTAGACCGTAGATCAGTCCCATGTTTAGTAACATTTGTAAACTAGTGATATAGATATTAGGAATTCCACATTATTTTTCATAAGATTCTTTAGTCAATTGATATCCTTCCTTTATTTGAGGGATAGAACTTTGGTACTTGGAAGGAGAAATGTTAAGGTTTGTTGGATGAGTAAGTATGAGTGAAATATATGTATGTGAACCCATATGTAAATGAGTGAAGGAATCATATTATTTATGGAATTATCTTTATTTTAATAAGGAAATATAAATATATATTATTGTTCCAAACATAAAGGTCTAAATTCTAGATCATATGATGTACTTTTGAATCAAATAGTATAATCTTGAAGGGACTTATCGTCACATTGTTTGAAATTATGAAAATGTTATAATATAAGATTTGGAACCTTATGAATATTTAAATCCATGAATAAAACATCCTCCAAGTTTTTTTAAAAGTTGTTAAGGAACCATTTGGTAAGCTATAGAACTAATTGTGAGCCTGATCAGAAATACTCATATGTAATACTTTTAATAATAGTTTGTCATCATATTCTTATTGACAAAAAGAATGTACATAATTTAACATGTGCTCAATTGGATCCTTATGGTGCCCAAATATACGTAAAATTAGTAATTCAAAACCATGTGGATAAGGATATTCAAGTATACATGATATAAAAGGTTGATTATGAAATGAGGTAATATGTGTATTTGCACTATGGAAAATCACTTGCATTTGAAGTATATATAACTATTTTTTAAGGTCCCCAATAGTGTTCATCGTAAACATAAGATAATCCATGGGAATGGTGGTTTTTGACATAGGTGTTACCATTATTTCTGAACCACCACCTCTTTTGAATTTAGGAATATTAGTATCATCATACTCATGTATAGTAAGTGCAAGTTCATAATCCTTGAATTTTGGATACTTTGGTAATGGTAATGTATCTTTGAATTTTTTTACCCTTGGTGTATTATTTAGAGATCTTGTAACTCCTTTACAACTTTATTGATGCACCATTTGTAAAGATGTAGCAAATGGATTGTGAGGAATTATTGGTAAAGGCACATCTTTTGGTGTGTTAGGAATATAATTTGGTTGAGACATCTTATTTAACATTAGTAAATGTAGTTTATTTGTAACATTAGTCTTATTTTTCTCTATATATGTAGGGTGTTTTTTTTTTTAATTTATGGATTAATATGACTTGGTAAGGATGCCATAATTTCTTGGTTAACCTCTCAACAAAATTTAATATCAAATGAAGGTCAATAAGGATCATCATCCCTAATAAGGGGAATAATTTTTTGAAAGGTATTAATATGAGGGGTTTTGATCATTTAACTTGAAGGATCATACCCTTTATTAATTATTTTAAAATCCTCCATGATTTCTTTATGGTGTTTACAGAAATTGTCACAATTAAAATTAAAGTACCTTATCTCCATGTGGAGTAAATTTTGGTATAGAAGGCAAGGTAATATACTTTCGAACTTCCTTGGGATGGATCACATCATATCTTAAAATAATGGGAGAATGGACTTGATTAGAGGAATAATAGATACTACTATTCAAACATTTGATATTATTTGACTTAGCACTTACAGGAATGTACGAGTAATGGATTTTAATCCATGATTTGAGAGATTATTGAATGGTTTCATAGTCATAATCATCAAATAAATAAATTTCATCCATAATAAAAGAGAAAAAGATCATAAATATTAGGACAAGGCATGAGATAAGCATCTAAAATAGAATGCTTATACAGCAATGGTACTTAAATGTCAAGTTCACCAAATGTTTAGCTTAGCCATAATTTGGATTTAGGAATCCTACTTGTGTAGATAGGGTTAAGGATATAGAAATTATAGGGAACAAGGGTGAATATCATATTTATAGGAGGCTAATTAATGTGCTAAACTCAAATGTACCATATGTTGAATTTATTAAATTGAGATAGACTATTAATGGAAAGTACAACTATGATAGATATATAAATAACATAAAAGAGAGTAATTATTTGGTTATGATGTTAATTTAGATCTAGATATAATATACCTACAAAGTAGGTAGGAAGATAATTCTAGATCAATCATCAAATGCTAGATTTGGTGTCTTAGGCTCTCTAAATAGTTGTGTCAGCTAGGATAATTACATTGATTCTAGTGCCTAAGTTTGACACTAGTATCTACTCAAAAAATATGTGACCAGTTAGATGATTTTGGGTTTGGATTCACCTTCACTATAGTGCATTCAGATCTAGGTCATAGATTGTCACTCCTAGTGAAATGTAAAAACCTAGCTTTTCATCTTCAATGTGAGCTTCGATAAAAATAGGTTAGTAGGCACATGGTGTTGAATTAACCCAAAATGATCCCAATGTTAAAGGTCATTTCCTACATATCCAATACACTAAAAGAGGACCTCATACTCATGTAGCTTTCCCCTTTGTGTTGGCTTGTGTGTGAATCATGCAATGCATGTAAAGAAATTATAATAGTGACCTATCTTGTAAATTTGTAAATATGACCTTATGACTACTCTTTTAGTAATTCAAACTTGTAGATAAGATTTTCATTTGATTGATATCATAATAGGGTAGAATATGAAATCTTTTAGTAGCTTTAGTGCTTTTTGAGTACTCTTTTGGTCTAATTGCTAGGTGAATAATGAATGAGGGTTGATATTATATTTATACTAATTTTATTGGGAAATAACTCACATTAAATCACTTAGGATAACCATCATGATTTTTTTAATTGAAAAATACATGATTTTAGAGAATTAGACACTTGCATCAGGGAAATATAGTAACACTAGTGTTACTATATGTCCCAAACATTAGTGTTTAGGGAGAAGGAAAGTAGGCATAGGCTTAAGACTTATAGAGGTATAAGATAAGTATATTTTAATAATTTTTGGTAAGATAGGATGTATAAATCATAAATATAATGTTGATAAAATTAATATATAAGCCATGGGTATAAGATAGATTAGATGTGAGGCTTGTGAAAGCAAGATGTGTAAAACTAAAAGGAAAAATAGGGTTTGAGTTTGCCAAGTGTACAATATTGAGGTGCTACATAAACATAAAATATCATCTACACCATGATTTGTAAATAATATATAGATATGAGCTCTCTAAGATACCTATCTAAATTTAGAGATCAATGTTGTAATACTTCACCTTTTTCATTTGATCTAGACACCATTGTCTCCAAGTATTTCACTTACATTAATAGTGATTTATCTCAATAAATACTTACTACCACGTAAACATGTGTGAAACTAATTCTATGGATAAGGATGTCTATGCCAAATATTATCACTATAATTCCCATGTAGCATCTCTTACTAGTATAAACTAAATAGTGTGTTTTATAGACGGTGGTACACAATCCAACATATTCATCATATTACTATCAAGTAGCATGTTATATAGAGTTTCAAGGTGAATAGATTCAATCATGGATCCGAATTGTGTTATATCTACCACCTTATTTGTAAAAATTAAAAAAAAAAACATTGGATCATGATGAATATATCCAAGTTAAAACCAAATATATTTCTAATTTATTGCATGTATATCTATATGCATAGAAACATATAGATATATAATTAATAAAATATTTGATATTGGGATGCATGGGACTCTCCAAGATGCTCTCCCCATTTTCTTGGACTCTAATAACTCCCCCTTATTATCCTCCATCATAATTCTAAGGTATTTCCATGAGTCCAACTCACCTATACCTTTATTCCAAAAGGATTATGTGTCTTATTATTTTATCTTGTCATCCTATTATGTATTACTAAGGCCTTTACTAAGATACATCCTCTATAGGTACACTTGGAATGCCATGCATATAACTTATTTTACTTAATTTTCCATCTTTCACTAATTTATGCTACTAGATCCTCTTCCTCTAATCCTAAGGGGAACATCTAGGTTTATAACTTGTAACTTGTGGTGGAGGATATTATCACCATGCCCTCCTAATCTACTAGCATGTCACACCATATAAGGTGGAATGTTAGGGGAACTACTAGGTTTGATTGTTTAAAATATCCTAGAATTATTAAACTTATTTTGGATTTAATGATTTAATAAAGTATACAACTATTGAGATTCAAATTTCATAACAGATATCATTTACCATACAAATATAAATGGTAATAGATAATTGGTTGCATCTATTATTTATATAAATGACTATAAGATAAGATACTTATCTTATTTAAATTATATTTATCTCAGTGCCTCTTTAAAATCATATAATATAATATTAAATGTACATGTGGTCACTTGGATTGAGATATTTATTATCCATGTTTATAATATGTTTTTTATAAGACAGAGTTTTATAGTGACTAGATGTGTCTAATGTCTACCAAAATTATCCTCTATGTTTTATAAGTCTATTCCATGACATATTATTTCAACTACATATCAATATTTTTTAATATGTAATTTCATTCCCTTTATCTTGCTTACATTTTCATATTTTTACCTTCTTCACCTTACCTAGGTTCCACTTCAAATACTTTATTCTCATATAAAAATGGGTTATAAATATGAGTTGGCCATACCCAACCACACCCCAGTATGTGGTTAAGAATTTCATACATTACCATACTTCAAATAATTCTCAAATTTCATGTATTATTCCTACATATGTGTATGTGTGCTCAAAATTTATTTGCTAGTATGCAATGAAATCATAATTCCTTAGGTGGAACCTCGTATCAAATTTCTATGTAAATATGAAAACTCAAAATTAGGATTTATATATGGATTTTAGATTCAAATTTATTAAATGGTTACCTTTTTTACCATCATGTAAAATATAAAAGTGCATCCATGAAAAACATCCATGCTCAAAAATTTGATCGATTTATACCTCAATGTGACATAGAATGCCATAAATTTGTATGTCACTCTACCATATTTTATAAAGATGATAACACTCATAATATAATCCATTTAACCTGATAGATATACTCAATATAGTCCATGAAATATGTCTCTACAAGTCATATGATTCCATCATTTGCTCCTATAAATTTCCCACATATGACCTACATATGTATCAATCTATCCAAATTTGAATCATAAATTATCTTAATTTGAAGCATAGTCTTTCCTAATCTGTCTTATCTGAATCATGTAATCTAACCCAAAATCCAAATTGAATAAATCATATAATGTGGATCAATATAAAAAACAAATATATCTCAATGACTAAACTTTAATGACAAGAACAATAAATAAAAGAATTATATGTATTATATTCTATATAAATTATATGTGCATCCAATTAATGTGTGTTAACATGATTATATTATGTATTAATATAAATAATTTATCATTTATGCACTCATGGACATGTTACCAAAGGATTATAAGTATGCACTCATGAACATGTTATCAAAGGATTATAATTTTTTTGTCATGTAGATATATAAACTATGCATGTAATAACAGTTATCATAGTCACAGTCATATAAGATATGAGCTCAGAATGATAATCCATGTAGAATATGATACGTGATATAATCACAAACAATATAATAATGCATGATAGGAATCACAACAACATAATCTCAAAACCCATGATATAATCACACCCATATACACATAATGTCATGATAATGGTGTCTAAAAATACTCAAGACACCATATGGAAATAGGCTCGAGGATCCTCGAACAGACTTAGAATGCATGATAAAATAACATAATGTAATAATAACCCACATTAACTCAATGTAGTATCTATAAATAATCACTCAATTATCACACAATGGAAAACACAATGGCCACATAATGAACATTCAATGTCACTCAATGGTAAAATCAATGTAACACATAATGAACATGCAATGTCATGAAATTGTCACAAAATGTACATTAAATATTAATTAATAGTCACACAATATACATGTAATATAAAACATAAAATTAATCAAACAATTTAATACAAAATAAAAGACCATGCCATGTATCATGAAACAACATCAACATGGATAGAACAAGAAATTCTAGTCTACATAGGTAATTAATGTCACCATCAAATCATATAAAATTACAATATACATGGAATATATCAACCTAAAGGGTATATGTAACATAATTAACATATATTTATGGAACTATAAAAATATTATCAATGTAATTTTCATATAAATATGTAACATGATAAGATGTACCAATATTCTCACATTATAGGCATGCCCCCAATGTGGAAAGATGACCATTACTCATATGAATTTATTGTATGTATGAATCCATGTATCATATGTAATTTTATGTCATGTATACCTATCATATATAAATTTAATATCACATGATTATAAAATATAATTTAATCTACCATGTATATGATAAATAACATAAATCAGTCATGTAACTAGCAAATACACATCATGTATAGGTCATACTTTTTTACTTTTTGAATATTTTAATTTTATTTTTTTAATGTGAAATATGTTAATATTAGATTCATAATATTTTTTTAATGGATTAAAAATATAATGGTAAATTTATCAACTTTTGATAATAATATCTCATCACATTCCCTTATGTCATCATCATCATCATCATATATTTATACATTAATCAGGTTCATTTTTTGCTTTGCTATTTATTAGATCTTATGATTATATATTTAATTTAATTTAATTGTTTACAATTTCTTACATTTTATTTATGAAATATTACCATTCCAATTTTCCTTATATCCTTTACCTTTTATTTTTCATTATTTATGTCACGTTTATTGTATTTCCTTCATATAGGAATGTAAGAAACTTACTTGGAATGTCAACCATAAATTTAATTTTTTCTAACATTTGTTTTACAAATGTATGTAAATATTTTAATGTATTATACATCATTAATATCAATGTATCCAAAATATTTGGCTCACAAGCAATTGGTAATCCAATGTGACGTATCGATCCATCATAATCTATAACTTATTTTATTTAATATACCTTGTGACCTAATTATTACAAGAATGAAATGATGCATATATTTTCTTCTCATCTTCAAAAATTTTAATATCTTTCCAATAGATACCATTAATATATATATATATATATATATATATATAAATATATATATATATAAGTAGTAAATGGGTATTTTGTGTATGTTTTTACTCCCTGCATGATTTGTTTCTATAATGAGTGTTACTAGTAACTAATATTGGTGTATTTTTAGTACGTATATTATCATTATGATCTTTTCATTCTAATATATCTAAATTATTTTATATAAATCGACACAACTATATATATCATGCCATTTTATTCTATGACAACTAAAAAATGGCCTCCCTTATTGATAATATAGTTGAACCATGGAACTATGTCAAGTGGTAGGTAGATAAATAATATTTTTATCAAGTAATAGCTATAATGTAAGGTGGAAAGTATATTTTATACTATTAATATGCAATTTTATAGTATTTTATGTATCCATGATCCCTATATTATTTACTAAATTTGTCACAACTAGTAGTTGTTCACATTTTATCCATCACATAAAGTGTTACACCTATTTTGCTATAGTCATGATAGATTTGAAAAAATATTATAACAATGTATAACTTGTTATCAAATTTTCTTGTCATGAATTAATATTTAAACCAAAAAACTATTCTCATGAGTATTTATAAGGGATACATGTGTTTTTTTAATTTACTAGTTTTCATCAAGTTTAAATCATCTTGATACTCTCCTATACCAATTAACGTAAAATTAGATGGGACAAATATTCATCTAGCTTACTATAATTTCATTATCATCATCACAACTACCCTATTCATCCATGATAATATGATATGTATTCTTTTAATTGAATAGTAAAGTAACCTCTAGTATATTCTCATTTTGCATGTAATTTATTGTCTTTTGATTTAATGATGTGATGGAGTTGAATCTTTCTTGTTAAATTTGTTTGATTCCCCAAATTCACAATTAAATATTTTTTCTGGTGATATTAATTTTTATGGATGTATTATGATGGAATAAAAATCATTATATTTTAGATTGCATCTATCACTAGGTTCCACAACTTTAAAATATTTGAAAGGTAAATTATCTGTAGGGCATGTGTGTAAACATCCCTTGTGAAAAATAAAAAATAAACAATGATATAAGGTATATGGTACAAAATTAACTACATGAATCCATGTTCTACCTAAGATTACATTGTAATTAAAATGATTAGTTATCACATGAAACATAATAAATAATGTCTTAGGGTCCACTATTACATTTAGAGTAATTAAACCTAGCACTTGGCAAGAAACATTATTAAATAATTTGATATTATTATCTAGTTTGTGAATAAAGTTCATATTAATACCTAATATATGTGTATATTTTATATTTAAAATATTAAATCCTTATCCATTATCTACCAATATATTCTTGACTCACGTATTTGATATTTTCACTTTAATGGACAATGGTAGATTCTTATATATAATATATTTAATCATAAATATTCCTTCGCAAAAGAAATAATGCCTTTATTTTTATTCAATTTGTTTAAAAATGATGCAAATTAATCAATTTCTACATCATTTGGTGAATTTTAATCACACAATATTGCATGTAGAATATCATTATAGGTAGTGGACATCTTGAGTAACTCTATTATGGAGATATTAGGTTGAATATTCTTAATTTGATCAATGTTATCATACCACTTATTTTTAATGGTTATAATTATGGGGGTGGAGGGGCACAAGGAATTATATTTTTACAACCTCTATTTTATCACACAATATGGCACTACTTCTTATTGTTATGATAACATGGGCTAGGGAATCCAATATATGCCTAGGAAAAATAATGGGGGTAGGATGATACCTATCTCCACCTTTAAATCTAAGGGGAAGAATGAAAGGATTAATATGTTCCCTTTTATGTCTATTAGTAACCAAAATCATCTTAGATTTAATGTTTATACTAAAACAACCCCAAAAAAAGAATTGGAATTGCCCTTTAGAATACACATCATAACGATGTTTAGGGAATGCTGCATAAATTTAATGCAACAAAATGCATACTAATAATAAAAACAAATGGGTAATAAAAACTGAATTAGTTCCTCTAGGATGCTCACCTAGGAATAAATGCCATTAGGAAATGCCATAGATAAGTTTGTTTTTCTTAGAATGAAATGTTAGTTAAGGGGGTATTAGTATGTGTATCCATACTAATAACCTCCAAAATTTACAAAGGAACTCATCTTCTCTATCATACCACCTAGGGATTGTTATCCATACATAAGTGTCAGGTTATCCATGTAAACATGATTTAATAATACAAGAGATTGAATAAATGATTCATGCATAGGATGCTAATAATATTATAGCTAGCATCTCATTTATTCCATTAGACAATGCTAAGGACCTTAAATATGGAATTAATAATATCAAAAAATGTCTTGTTAAAAATTTATTATATAATAAAATAATATTGAAACACTTAGCATGGAGGTTCAAATGACCAAACATAAGAATTCGTCTCACTGGCTTGTTTAGGCAAGTCTTACCACATTGTGAGATCAGTAAGTAGAGATCTTAAATCCATTTCTAAATCCAACACGATAAGATATTGAGTTACCACAATCTTTTAGGATTAACCCAAGAAAAGGGTCAATCCTTAAGCTACATCCATTAGATCACTATACCATGATCCAATTTTACTTAGGAATTATTTCACCTTCATTCCCTTATTTGATAAGGGTCATACATAAGATATAACTTTGTTATTAAAGAATCATTCTCATTAAATTAGATGAGACATAATACACTTAGATCAAGTGGATGACATCGTACAAGTGAGCATCCTATTGAATAAACATAAGGATGCTTTAGGAAAATCCAAATTACTTCTCATGATACGATATACGATCCCATAAATAATCTATAGGGTCTTGCACCCATATGTTACTTTTCTTTTGGTTATAATATCATGATATTTTATACACATAGGAATTCATGCAATTCAAGTAACATGCATATGCCCAAGTAAGGGTACATTACTTAAGTAAATTCAACCAATAATGTGAGTGACAATTAGGGATATTTATAACTTGATAACTCATAACCAATGTGGATTACTTAATCATATATCCAAGTGTAAAAATTATGATTTTTCACAACTTATTAAATCCTCATCCCCAATTCAAGTATTAATTTCCATTCACAAGGATCCATGGTTTAATAATCACAATATAAAGCATACCAAGATATTCAATGCCAAAGGTAAGCTTATATGTTTTTAAGAACCCACATTCACCTAAATATAATGATAATATGACCCATAAATGAATTATTAACAATATAAATAGCCTTCCACTAACCAAGGTCTAAATTAGGAATGCTTGAAATGGCAAAAAATCATAAGCTACAACAAGAACATTAGGTTGCTTGGGATCTGGTAGGTCACATTGTAATTTGCATCAAGTGGGTGCATGCTGGATTCAGAATTACATGATGGACTAGAAACAAGAACTTGAATGTCCAACATATTAGTTTGGTGTTGCGTGCTATTAATTTTGGTTTGCAAGGAGTGAATCAAGATGTCCTTGCTGTGAATGAGAGAGTGTAGAAAGGATTTTTGCTTCAACAATCTCATATTCTCTTCTTGAAGTGCTACAGAAGAAGCCTTCACAGGAGGCACATTAGGAATAACAATCATAGTATCAGAATGCACACTAGTATAAGCAACAAAAGGAGGTGTAGGTTCTTCTTATGTGTCATCAATAAAAGATGGTGTAAGTGCATCATTTTGACAAGACAAGTTCTCACTAACAAATGAAGAAGAAGGAAGAAAAATAGGAGGAGATGAGGTCTTAGAGGATTTAGGAGGCCCATAAGACTCATTTACCTCCTCAAACAATGCAGCAAAATTGTCCCAAACTTTCTTTGGTGATGTGGCATCTGTCACGTAGAAGTGCAAGCTATCAAAAACTTTGAGACTTATCTAGTCAAGAGCCTCTTTTTGCATGCTTGCAAGCCCAAAATTATTATCTTCCAAAGTAAATGTATGGATATTGTCTTGAACAATGCACCAAAAAATTTTGCATTGCAAAACTATCTTAATTTTGGTTTTCCATGTGTTGTAGTTGGAAGTGTTGAGGGACTATTGGTAACAACCACAACCAATAACAAAGACCCATATAGAAAAAGTCATTAATTAGGATTTATCTATTTTATTAAGTAATAAAATAATATCAATTAAAATGATACCATAACCATTAAAACATCTATTTCCATAATAAGATTACCTTGCTTTTATCATTAAGGGAAATTATTGCATAAACCAATTGCAACAATTTATTTTAGCCAAAGTTATAAAAATGTTAAGGTCATGTGTTCAACAACAATGCCTCTCATTAAAGATGTCATAAAATCAAAATGAGCCCATAATAAATCTTAACATAACAAAGGAAGTAAGCATTTATTATCCATATGTTGACACATTATGTTAGGCATGATTTCCAAGTGTGTCATACACAACATAACATCTATCTAGTAGTAATTTCATCTCCTTATATTCAATAATAACCAACTTGTCTATCTATACATTAATTCCTTAGTTCATTATAACACATGAATTCATGTACTTATAGAACCTCATAATAAAAAAAACATCAGGGAGTATGCATATATCATATAATAGGTTGCATAGTTTGTTTAAACTATTAATTTAAGCCCAAGTCTATCCCATTATTGAACATGTTTAAAAAATAAAAATGTCTCTCAATATATCTAGATAACATCACGTTATTATCATAAATAAGAGGTAAGTCTATATACTAAATTGGCATTCCATTGCATGAGGATGTCATTTGATAATAGTTATCATGAAATATATGTTTATATTTTCAATCCCATCAAGGGAATTAAAACATCTAGATGTTTTTAGCATACCATAAGATGATAATAGATTTATTTCATATAAGTTCAAGGGATAAATACAATATAGATACTATTGTTCTAATAATTTTTTTAAAACTTTATGCTAAATTCACATTAACAAGTATAACACTATATTATCCCAATGTGTGGGCAGATGCACAAAGTTGGGGGAAAAAACCATGACAGACCCCCAACTTTGATTTTTTTTTACAAATGGAATACACTATTTTTAAAAGGGTGTATGCCCTTTGTTTTAATTCTTTGAGGCTCAGGCTACTACCTGAGCTTCAAGGGATATTCCCTTTATAAATGAATTAGGGCATACACCCTTTTCATTTTATGATCTCTCATGGGTAGTAAAGAAGAAACCATAGCTAAGAGAAGAAGGGATTTTTTTTTTGTTAAAATTTTAGATTGATGGACATGGTTTGGAGCTTTATTCTACCAACAAGATTCAACATCCTATTGCCTCACATCAGGTATGTTATTTTTGAATTTTTTTCATTTCTATGTAACTTATTGAACTAGGGTTTTGAATTTAAATGTTCATTCAATTTTTTAAATTGGCTAATAAAACCTTTTAAAAAAAATTAGATATATAAATTTGATGGATCAATTTATTGAATAAAATGTTAAACAAAATCCACCAGAGTTTGATTTTGCATGAGAAGAAGTTGGATTATATGAGTAATACAATGCCAAATGTCAATAATTATAGATAATTATCAATGGTTTGCATAATTCTTTAGCTTTTAGTGCACAAATTTTACTTTACAATATATTAGAATATGTTTTTAATGAAGTGGGAAATGTGACTTCACAACTAGATGTAATGTTGCATCAAAGATAGGATCTAAAACAACTTTATTCCAATAAATTGTCATATGAAGATGTGAAAAAAAATAAAAAAAGAAGATATTTGTGCTTTATTTATTAAACTTGGAACCAACCTACCTCTACCAAAAAATTTCAAACACATTAATATTGATTGGTGTATTCATGTAGAGATTAAAAATAACTTTTAGGATAGGTGGTGGATGGTGTTTGATGAGCCTCCATGCAAAAATAATGAGGTTTCATTATATTTTATGAGAAAATTATATTGTGAGTTTGTATTGCAAGCAATTCCAAATTATTTCGACATGAAGGCATCCCAAGGTAGGGGAGGTGGGTTTTCATTTGATAGACCTAGTGCTAGGTGGGACCAAACTCATCATAACTGACCCCTAAAAAATAGAAGAACAATATCACATGGCATTATTCCTAAAATTTTACATCATAAAACATAGATAGAGACCCTTGAGGTGGTTACTAATTTGACACAAATTATGATTGATCATGGTATGCATACTTTAAAGACTTATACTCAGCTTATAGGTGGTGTTAGTGGTAGTGGTGGTGCTAGTGGTGTTGGTGGTAGTGGTATTGGTGGCAGTCATAGTGGTGGTAGTGGTATTGGTATAGGTGTTATTTTCCCTTATTATACTCATGTTACAATTCTTATGCATCATTGCACATCATGTAGGAGGAAGTTTATGGGACCTCCTATTTAGGTATGACATACACAGAGTACATTTATGGGGACTAGTATGCCAGAGCATATGCCATTGGTATATGATTTAGTATTAATAGATAAATGCATGTTATACATTAGCCTAATAGAGCATATGCCACATTTAGATGCTTTAGCAGTGCATGACACTAGCATTTCAAACACTATGCAAGATGTAGTAGCTTCAGTGACTCCTATGAAGATAAACCAGACTCCTATTATAGAGGATTCTTCACAATCTATATTTGATATACAAGTTTAATTTTAATTATCTAGTTTGTTTTTGTTTTTAAAATAATATTAAGTTTATTTTATAGTACCTATGTTTGTACTTAATTGACTAATTTATTTGATTGAACTTGTCATTTGTTGTTTGTATCTAGTTGATTGGTGATATTCTAGGTACCTCAGCATGCCTTGGTTCTATTGTAGAGGATACAATTAGCATAGGTGGACCTTATACATAGGTTTGTAAATTTTTAAATTATATATTTATTCATTTACATGTTTATTGTCCTTTGAACATAAAACTCTATTTTAATATATATTATATTCATAGCATTTTATCATGTTCATTAAATTCACATATTATTCATTTATTGGTTTTATATATGATGAGGAATGCTATGGGCACCCTTCATGGATGATAAAAAGGTGTAGGTGATGTTGCTACCACATCATAGAATCCACTATCTCTGCATCAGGTTATAATTCAAAGATGAAGACTTGGGAAAGCACATAGTTTAATTTTTTTTAATCTTTAAGCAATGTATTTTATGTCATATTTACATAATTGTATACAATGCAAGATCTAACGATATATATGATCTATATGATTCCCCATCATAGGTGTATATGAAATATTGTAGCCCTAAACAACTATTTAGATGGAATATGGTGAGTGTAGAATCATTTTACAAAATTTTACATTCTTGAAAAAATTATCAAATTTTCAATATACAATTTTAATGCCTTAATTTTTTATATTTTATATGTTGTGTAGATATAAACATTTTCATTGATTTTTGATGAAGTAATGGATGAATCACATGCCAAGAGGAGAGTATATCCTCATACTAAGGCATATAAAACCCCTAGATCTATGTCTATGGCAACAAAACATAATTTATTTGGAGGCAATGAGGAGCAAGAGAGCTAGTTATTATGCTAGGGATCTAGTTTTAGGCATAATCTATTTGTATGCTGATATGGCTCACATTGTATGTTTATATGGCACATTTGGTCTATGTACATAGTTGTAGGCATAATCAATTTTGTATGCCAATATGTCCCACATTGTATGCCTATATGGTATATTTTATCTATGTACATGTTATGGTCTACATTTCTTCTTGATATATGTTATATTATTTATGTTAAATTATGACATAGAACTTTGCATGTATCACATATATACTATTAGATAATATGATTCCTTTAACTATGTGTATTTTATGTTTTTATCATTTAATTTTTTCACATATTATTTTTTAATGGTTAAGTTATTACTTCATATGGGGTTAAAAAATCACATTATTCTCTAAGTTAGGTGCTTTGAATCGTTATGTATATCTTACATTTACATGTGATATTTGTTAATTACTTGTTTCATTTACATTTGGTTTTTATTTTCCAATCCACACATCATTCCCCATCTATACCTCTAGCATAGAATCAAAATTATTTTCATAAAGGATATCAACCTAAGAAGGCCAAAAAAAACTCAACTCTTCATATGCCTTCTAACTTAGACAAAGGCAAGAATAATTATTGTGAAAAGTGGTGCCATCAACAATTACCAAAGAGCCATGAACACTCTCAATGTTGGGCATAACAATAATTTATTTGGAAACTTGCATATCATACACACATAGATGATACTAAACCAAATAACACTTTTCATTGACAATCTAAGTTAGGAAATTACATCATCACACTATCTACAACCTAACAACTTGGCCTTCCAACTATTGTGCATTATAAGCTATAATCCCTGGGGTGGATTTAATAACCTATTAAAAATATATAAGTTTGGAGGAAATGCACATTCTAGTATAAATTTGAGCATATGGTTTGTCATAAACTAATCATGCACACGCATAGTTTCATATTTCTCATGGTTTGTCTTAAAACACATGTGTAGGAAAGAAAGTAAGAGTTTATAGTGTGACCAATGAAATCAATGTCCCAATAAAAAGAACATGACAAGTTATTGAAGCTACATAATGGATTATTCCTAGATATTGAATTTATTGAAATATACCATGTACTAAAACACCACATATATTTGGTCCATTTAGAAAAAATATTTTCTATCATAAATAAATTTGGGAGAATGATGATCATAAATGTTAGGAGGTCTAGTGATGAACTTGTGTATGAATTTAGCTCCTAATTATCCATAAAACAAAAAAAGACAATTATATGTGTCCATATAGTCACCATGGACTACTTATACATGGGATAATATTGATATTGAAAGCCCTCTCTAGACTATCTATAAAATTACAATCTTGGCAAGGCAAGAATATAGACAAAAAGAGACTTAAGCAAATTCAATATTCCTTGATTAGTATATAAAACTTGAGGTTATTTTATTATGGTCCTTAAAGACATGTTTAATATTTATCTTAATATGTAAAACCAATCCATCTATTGGTTTCATCTATTTAAACTCAAAAGACTCGAAGCTCTCTACAAGTTAATTAAACCTAAATGCCTCAAAGGATCAAAATAAAAAATATTTGAAAATAGGGGTATAAATAAATCTAAAATACTTTATGACAATATTTTGTACATGATTGAACTTTTGAAACACCTTAAAAGGTCTGTTACAAAGAATTTTATCAAAAACCTCTCATAGACTTATTAGTCTTAATGTTGCTTTAACATGCCAAAACCCATTTTGTATTAAATTTAACACTTCAAGACACCTTAGACATATGTATTTAGATGTTTTATGAATTAAAAATTCTTAGATAAAAGGTTTGTCATTTGAATTTTAATATTTTAACCAAAAATTCATAAAATTGTGTTTTGTCTATTACACCTAATTACCCTCTAGTAGATAAAAACTCAAGATATAGTTTTCTTACAACAAATGATCCTTTTATGAGGTTTGTACAAATTCATTAGAGGTTTTTAAACATTAATTTGGATTTTATAGACTCAAATTTGAAGTTTATAAACCAATATCTTTCCTTGTTTTCAAAGAAACACAAAAAATAGGGTATATCTTATACATACTTGATTGGTTGGAGGATTCTAATCAATGAAATGTCTATGCAGACACATCTAGATGGGTGTTATTAGGCTATAATGACATTTTTTTTGGTCTTGATAAACCATTGAGAGGGAAATTTGTAGTTGGTTAGAGGCATTCCTCAAGAGAATTCACTCATCCTTGAATGTGCAAAATGAACGAACTTCCATCGTGAGTTGCACGAAAACTGTGAGGGATAGAGATAAACTGTAAGATCCTACACATGGAAGGAGGAGTCCTATAAGAAATAATAGGAGTATTTTGTCTAAATAATGATGTATGAGACATGGTAATGAGGTTTCTCTAATAGCTAAATGTCTCAAAATTGGATAAAAATTAGTCAGCGAGGGTCATAGATTCTGCCTCATCAACCCAATTGATAAATAATTTACATGAACATGCTCAAATGGGTGTTTTTAGGTTTAAAAAACCTTTATTGAGTCTCAATTAACCCTCAAGAGTGAAATTTTTAGTTGGTTAGAGGCATTCCTAAAGATAATTCACTCATCTTTAAATGTGTAAAATGGCCAAACTTCTATCATGAGTTACACAAGAATCGTGTGGGGTAGAGAGGAACCATCAACTCCTACACATGGAAGGATGAGTCCTATAAGAAATCCTAGGAGTAGTTTTTATAAATAATGATGTAAGAGACATGGAAATGAGTTTTATGTCATGGCCAAATGTCCTAGAATGGGGTAAAACTTGGTCAGCGGGTGTCATAGATTCTGAATCATCAACCCAATCAATGAACCATCTATATGAACATGTCTAGATGGGTGATTTTAGGCTAGAAAGACCTTTGTTCAATCTTGGTAAACCCTTAGGAGTGAAATATTTAGTTCTTCAAAGTCATTCCTCAATATAATTCACTCATCCCTAAATGTGTAAAATGATAAAACTTATATAATGAGTTATAGGAGAACCGTGAGGACTAGAGAGGAACCGTCAAATATTATGCATGGAAGGACAAGTCCTATAAGAAATATTGGGAGGATTTTGTCTAACTCATGATGGATGATACATGGTAACAAGGTTTTTATTTTGGATAAATCTCTCAAAATGTGTTAAAATTTGGTTAGCGAGGGTTGTAGATTCTGACTCATCAACCTAATCGATGAACCATCTACATAGACACATCTAGATGGGAATTTTTAGGCTATAACAGCCTTTGTTCAATCTTGGTCAACCATTGAGATTGAAATTTGTAGTTGTTTAGAGGCATTCCTCAAGATAATTCACTCATCCTTGAATGTGCAAAATGACCAAACTTCCATCATGAGTTACATGAGAACCATGAGGGATAGAGATGAAACATCAAATCCTAAATGTGGAGAGACAAGTACTATAAGAAATTTTAGGAGGATTTTTTCTAACTCGTGATGGATGAGATATGGAAATGAGGTTTCTCTCATAGCCAAATGTCTTAGAATGGGGTAAAATTTGGTCAATGAGGGCCGTAGATTTTGACTCATTAGCCCAATCAATGAACCATCTAGAAAAATACATTGAGATGGGAATTTTTAGTATAAAACAACCTTTATTCAGTCTTAGTAAACCCCTAAGAGTGAAATTTACAATTGGTCAGAGGCATTCCTCAAGAAAATTCATTTGTCTTTGAATTTAAAAAATGACCAATCTTCCATCGTGAATTGCATGAAAAGCATGAGGGTTCGAGATGAACCATTATCTCCTACACATGGAGGGATGAGACTTTAAAGAAAGACTAGGAGGATTTTATCTAACTCATGATGGATGAGACATGATAATGAGGTTTATTTCATGTCTAAATGTCTTAGAATAGGGTAAAAGTTGGTTAATGGGGGCTATACATTTTGACTCGTTAGCCCAATCAATGAGTTGTCTACATGAACATGTCTAGATGGGAATTTTTAGCCTAAAAAAACCTTTGTTTGTTCTTGTTCAACCCCAAAGAGTGAAATTTATAGTTGGTCAGAGGCATTCTTTAAGATAATTCACTCATTTGTTAATGTGCAAAATGATTGAACTTCCATCACAAGTTACTTGAGAACCATGAGGGATAGAGAGGAACCATCAGATCCTACATGTGGAAGGATAATTCTTATAAGAAATCCTAGGATTATTTTTTATAACTAATTATGGATGATAGTCAATGAGGATTCTCTCAAGGCCAAATGCCTAAAAATAAGGTAAAATTTGGTTAGTGGGGGTCATAAATTCTAACTCATCAACCCAATCGATGAACCATCTAGATGGGCATTTTTAAGCTATAAAAACCTTTTTTCAATCTTGGTCAACCCTCAAGAGTGAAAATTTTAGTTTTTTTGAGGCATTCCTCAAGATAATTCACTCATCCTTGAATGTAGAAAATGACCAAACTTTTGTCGCGAATTACATGAGAACCATGAGGGATAGAGATGAATCGTCAACTCCTACACATGGAGGGTTGAGTCCTATAAGAAATAATAAGAGGATTTTGTCTAAATTTTTATGGATGAGACATGGAAATGAGGTTTTTATCATGGCTAAATGTCTTATAATAGGGTAAAAGTTGGCTAGTGGGGGCTATAGGTTCTAACTCTTCATCCTAATCGATGAACCATTTACATGGACACATACAGATGGGAATTATTAGGATATAAAAACCTTTGTTCAATATCAATCAACCCATGAGAGTGAAATTTGTAGTTGGTTGGATTCATTCCATAAGACAATTTGCTCATCCCCAAATGTGCAAAATGACTAAACTCCCATTGTGAGTTGCATGAGAACTGTGAGACCTAGAGATGAACCATAAGCTCCTACACATAGAGGGATGAGTGTTATAATAAATATCAAGAGGATTGTTTATAAATTATTATGGATGAGACATGGAAATGAGGTTTATCTCATATCTAAGTCTCTCAAAATGGGGTAAAATCTGGTTAGTGAGGGCTGTAGATTCTGACTCATCAGCCTAATTGACAAATCATCTACACAAACACATCAAAATAGGCACTTTTAGGATAAAATCACATTTTTTAGGTCTTTGTCAACTATAAAGAGAAAAATTTATAGTTGATCAGAGGCATTCCTTAATATAATTCACTTGTCCTTGAATGTGAAAAATGAGTGAGCTTTTATCATGAGTTGCATGAGAACCATGAGGTCTAGAGACAAACCATCAGGTTATACACATGCATGGATGAGTCCTATAAGAAAACACAAGAGTATTTTGTCTAAATAATGATGGATCATATGTGGAAATTATTTTTATCTCATTACTAAATCTCTTAAAACATGTCAAAAGTTGGTCAGTGAGGGTCATAGATTCTGACTCATCAACCCAATCAAAGAAACATCTACACAAACATGTTAGGATAGGAAATTTTAGGATAGAATCACCTTTGTTAGGTCTTGGTCAACCCATAAGATTTAAATTTTTAATTTATTAGAGGCATTCCTTAATATAATTTACTTGTCCTTATATGTGAAAAATGAGTTAACTTCTATTGTAAGTTGCATAAGAACTGTGAGGGCTAGAGATGAACCATTAGGTCCTACACATACATAAATGAGTCATATAATAAATACCAAGAATATTTTGTCTAACTCATTATGGATGAGATATAGAAATGAGGTTTGTATAATAGTGAAATCTCTCAGAATGGGGTAAAAGTTGGTCAGTGAGGGCTATAGATTTTGGCTGATCAGCCCAATCAATGAACCATCTACATGATCACATTAAGATAGGCACTTTTAGGCTAGAATCACCTTTTTTAGGTTTTGATCAACCTATGAAAGTGAAAGTTTTAGTTGATAAAAGTAATTCCTTAAGATGATTCACTCATAATTGATTGTGAAAAATAAGTGAACTTTAATCACGAGTTGCACAATAATCATGAGGGATAAAGATAAACCTTCAGG
This sequence comes from Torreya grandis, assembly GCA_037957365.1. Taxonomy (NCBI): domain Eukaryota; kingdom Viridiplantae; phylum Streptophyta; class Pinopsida; order Cupressales; family Taxaceae; genus Torreya; species Torreya grandis. The sequence goes on from JARHVA010009634.1 coordinate 171,056, forward strand.
TCATAAAAATACATGGACAAGTCCTATAAGAAAGCCCAGGTGGATTTTGTCTAACTAGTGATGGATGAGATGTGTAAATGAGGTATATCTTATGGCCAAATCTTTGAAAACATTCTAAAATTTGGTTAGTGAGGATCATAGATTATGACTCATCAGCCCAATTTATGAACCATATGCATAAACATGTTGGGATAGGCACTTTGAGGATAGAATCACCTTTTTCAAGTCTTGATTAATCCTTGGGAGTGAAAGTTTTATTTTATTGGAGTAATTCCTTAAGATAATTAACTCATCCCTAAATGTGAAAAATGAGTGAACTTTCATCATGAGTTGTATGAGAACTATGAGGGATAGAGATGAACCGTCAGGTCCTACACATGCACAATGAGTTTGTAGACCTTAAAAACTTAGATAACTAGGTTAATCCAAATCTTGGTAAACCTAAAATACAAACAGCTAAGGGTTAAAAAATACCTTTATAGATGCAAAGATAAACCTAAAATACAAACAGCTAAGGGTTAAAAAATACCTTTATAGATGCACAATGAGTTTGTAGACCTTCCTCACAATTCACACACTAATATTCATGCATTACACAAGGAATATGTATCAAAGTATCCAAATGCCTAAATTGAAATGTATGGATCCTTTTTAGGCTCTAAGCTTTATTTAAAAACTATGAAAATAATGTATACCCTTATCCACACTACAATAGATCCATTACCTTTAACACAAAGGCATATTATTATTTCCTTTATTGATCATCATTCACAATCAATTTCCATAGCATATACATTTAAGAAAACACAAAATATAAGATATACATAGAATACTATGAGCAGAGATAGTTTTGTCAACAATTTCATTTTATTCACTTCTCTCCTCTTTATTTTACCTCAATAATATCTATCTAAAACTATAAAAACATGCCTTATATCTCCCTCACCAACTAATAACTAATTCTTGATTCATTTTCCATGTGGGAGTCTTGGACACAACCTTGGCTACAACTTAACTTAATAAGTAGACCCATGTCATATGAGGGTCAAGGAATTAGAAAATCTTCACCTTTTCATAAGAATATTAATTACATGATACTATATCTCACATCATCAAATAGATGCTATGATCCCTCAAAAGGGTTTACAAAATTTCAAAATTTTGAATAATGCTTTTACGAATTTTATGAATCTTAGACACCTAATAAAGATTAATAAGGACCAAAAACTACTCTAGAACACCTCTTACCTTATTTAATTCTAAAAATGACATCATGATGAGATAAATAAAGGATGCCCCTACATCAATGTTTTCTTGGAAGGATAAACAAAGAGAATGTGAAAAAGGATTTGCTTAAAGTATATGAAATTAATATAAATTATTTTGGCTTCTCTTCATTTCAAGAAGATAATATTCTCTACTCATGACACCAACCACATGAAGGTGGAATCTCATATGGTACCACTAACCTACATTTAAATTATTAGTAAAAAAAATTAAACAAAAATAAACACATAATCATAAAATAGTTGAAAAATAAAATACATTAAATCAAATAACTTTATTATATTAATTTGAAATAAGTTTGATAAACTTATTCAATATAATGTACCTTTAGGATTATATCTATATACGAGTGTTTTAAGAATCACATCATGGTTAGATTCACACACTTTCCACAAAGTTCTATTGTGAGGCTTTCCATGATATTTGATTAATTGAATATTTGTAGCAATAACAAGGTTTGAATAATGAAACAATGTCTTGTATGTTTCAAATTCTTCGAATAATAATTGTTTTATTTTTTTATGATAGTACCTACGAAGCCAAGTTTCATTAACCACTATAGATCTAGTGGGATAAATTAGCTCTTTTGCATCCATAACATTTGTGGATAATCTTTTTTTTGCCTCGACATAATGACACAAGTAGTAGTCTATTCCCTCATCATTGTTATTAAGTGTAATTACTGTAAAAACATGCCCTACATTTTAAGTATAATCAAATTCTAAGTACATATAGAAAATAATCACTAATATCTAAGGTTGTATATTTAATTAAAGAATAAATTGTACCTAGTTACATAAGATCTGAGATGTGGTCAAAGTCAACTGATGATTCGATTTCATGATCTATCATTTGTTGGAGTGAATGGCTACTCTTTAGGTGAGATAGGTCTACAATATAATTCATCAACCCATTATTTTTACTTGGATTCATTCCAATTAAATTACATACATGAAGAACAAAAACATGCCATATCCCTAATATAAATAGTCCATGAACTTGAATTTGAGATTTGAATGGAGTGGAAAACACTCGATCTAGGTATTTTAATGTAATATTCATAAATTGCCTTATGTTGTTCCTCTATTAACCAAAAGAATCTTCATACATGAGAATGTTTATTTGATCCATGATAAATAATTTCATTACACCAAATCATAATACTTGTTGCATCGATCAAATTGGCACCATCCTTTTGCTTTGCCTACTCTATTTTAAGGGCTCTTTTTACACATGCACCAACACCATCATGTTCCCCTTTTCCATGCCCAACCTAAAAAAAGCTCAAAAAATGTTGAATGCTATTCTTCTTATGCATTCTACTTAACCATTAAAACATTCAATAATTATTAAATTTCCCTATATAATTATTTTATCAAATTTAGTGTGTATCAAACATGATTATACTCATATAAAATATCTCAAAACAACCCTGAACAAACTTTGGAGAATGTGATCTATCATCACTCATATAAAAATTGTACTCCCTGAAAATATTTTTGTTGTCATCTATGTTATCAGGGGCATGTCTAAATTTGATATGAACAAAAATTCCAACTTGAATTGAATTATATTATTATGATTTAACCTCATTCTGTGGTTGTAGTGCATAGTTTTTAGAAAAATCCACAACTAAAATAATGGTGCCAACTGGGAAGTTATCATTGCATGCTTTGAATTGATTATCTAACCATTTTGATTTGTGTGTGTGTCTTTCATATTGGTAGATAATATTCTTTTTGAATTCAAACATGAAATCACATAAAAAATCTTTGGTCGTAACTAATTCACATCTTGATGACTCTTTTCCATCTTTTAACACATATTTAACAGATCTATACTTCTTATAATCAACTAGTTGCTTTCCAAATTTATGAGAAATATATTCATGTAAATAACTCAAAAAATTTGACAAACCACCACAATTGTTACATGTTCCATCTAAACATTGTTTGGCAAAAAAAAACTATTCATCGGGTCTTTGATAGAAAAGACCTTAAATTAATTCTCTTGATGTTTTAGGTGGGGAAGATACCATACATTCCTGTAAAATATCATCAGTATATAAATTACAATGTATATGAGGAAAAAAAATCAAAATTCATAGAAAATTCAAAATGTACCTTACAACAACATGTGGTGCATGCTTGGTTAATTTTATCATAAAAAGGCTTGCACATCTCAAATGACCTTTGGCTAATTATTAATTGGCCATTAAATTTTTCAATAATCTCTTTATAAAATTTTATTTGTGTTATGTCTAAAAAATGTTTTGCATCTGTCTCATGATTTTTTGAGCCTTTTATTCTTTAAAAAAAATATTTTACATTAGATGATACCCTTGTGTTGTCATGCCAAAAATTTTCTATCAATTATTTTGTTAATTCAACCAATACCTTATCTTTTTGTGGGAGTCTACCACTAAATGCCCAACAATTTGAGTGAAGGGTCATCAAGATTTGTTCTTATTTTTATGGTATTTATTACATATTTTATATTTATATTAAAGGATTTACTTATTTCACTAAGAATTTTATCTTTAGATGTTGACTTACTCACTATAGATTCCATTATTACTCATCTTGCCACATTGTTATCTTTATTCTGACTTTTATTGCATATTACCTTAAATGTAGTAAATTTATTTACTATTGGAATATATTTTCCTTACATGTTTAATGTTTTTAACCTCAAATTTGAATTAAAGGGCACATTTTTGTATTTTCATTAATTGAACAAATAATTGACATAGTTCTGTATGGATTTTATTCTTAAATGTATAGTTTCATACACATTGAGCATGACATTGAACTATTATTTTTGACATTTTACCTTCCATAGGTTCTAATATTTTTCATTTGTTTCAACCAAATACTTTTTTTTCATTTTATTAGCCTTGGAGGTGTGGGTTCAAGAGCTATATTTTGTATTAAATTATATGGTGTTAATAGTTCAACCATAGTAGGGACATTAGAGATTTGACTATCTAAATTAGGGGTTATAAGAGAATTAAATTCCTCTTCATTAGGAGACACATGATTGGGGTCATTATTTGATGCTGATTATCATCATACTCAAAAATTTCATTATGAATGGATGCTTCATTATATTGTGTCTGTCCATATGTTTCATCATTCATTACAAATTCATTATTTACATGCTCTACATTTTGAATTTCATCTTGAAACAAAGATTGACTTAGTTCTATTATCTCATTTGAAAACATATGTAAACTAAATTATATATAATTAGGCATGTTATTCTCATTATAAGTATTACTTGGTGTACAAGAATAACCTTTACCTTGCCTAGAAGCTCTTATGGATGCTCTCCTATCTGATTGTCTTTTTCTTTCTTTTTATCTTTTCTCTTCAATTTACTCATTTGTTAACTCTTTTATTGGTATTTTGTGATGACTTCTCAACCCAATTATTTATCTTTTCCAAAATAATATAATTTTATATTTAAACTTGAAGAATTATCAGTGATTCAAATAAAATAGATGAACAATTGATCAAATTTGCATAGTTGTAGTAGAAAAAATAGTTTTTATTTAGAAAAACAAAACAAAACACTCATTTTTGTGGTAAATTCAATAAGAATTCATGAATCACAAAGGGAATGAATTATTTAGAAATCACGCACGCCCTTTGGGATCCATGGAACAACAAGAAAATGCATGACCTTTATAAATGGCATATGCCCTTATCATACTTAACATTTTTTCCCCACTTTCCCTCTAATTTTACCTTGGTTTTAGGCGTGGGGGGTCCAAAACTTGGATAAATTTTGTCATGAACCAGTCAAGAAGATTTATACAAATTTTAGGGTTTTTTTCCTTTTTATCGACACATCTGATCAGGTATATTTTATTATTTAAAAAAAAATTTATATGGGTTTGTAGAGAAGAAAGCATAGTTTAGAAATATATAATTTTTTTAATGTTAGAATATTATTTATAATTATTATGTAATTTTTATGTAATATAGTTCCTTATAGTCTATATACATATCATCATAATATCCCTTATAAATTTTAGAATATTAAATAAATTCTTATATAACTTATATCTCAACAATCTACACATTGTCAATTATGCTTCAAAAAAATTGATTTTCATGATGTTAAGGTCGAAAAGTTGTGTTCATACACTTGCACTTTCAATTTTCTAGTTGTCTTGACTTGTAAAGTTATTTAAACATTAGATAATTAATAAAAAATTAATAAAAAATATTCTCAATAATCTTTACTTTTCACCTATTTATATATGATATTTCATACAAAAATTCAATCATTTACTCAAAAAAAGTATGTTTATACACATGCACTCTCCTTATATTTTTTTAAAAATGAACAACCTATTTTCATAAATATAACTACTTTGTACGCTTTTATCATTTGGGTATTATAAAAAAATTATATATTTAGAAACTACATTCAAAATTCCATAATTCATGTTTTTATGTCATTGTCAAATTCCTTTTCGAAGTGTCTCTAACATTCTCTCCAGGTTTAAATATTTTTATTTTTTAAAAAAAGGTGTCACTTTATACGCCACCTTTTTCCCCCATTATCTTGCATCTACCCATGTATACAACAAAATATAAAAATCCAAGCATAACATACTATAATTAGAGTTACAACTATCGTTTCAATGTAGGAAATATAATCCAACACATGTACATGCCAAGGAAAATAATTAAAACTTGATAAATATACAAGATCCATGTTACCATATTCATTTATGTCCACCAATAATAACAACATTATAATATTATTCTTTCCCCACATAATAAATGTTACAAGACTTCATGCGGTATGATGATAAACTCATAACATAAAATGGGCATCCACTTATAATCCAACATACCAACCAAGAATCATGTACCAATTGACACAGTTAAGAAATATTCCACTACACATAAGTCTAGGTGTATCAATGAAAAAGGATGAACATGACAAGTAGAACACACATTAAAACCAGCCCTATGAGCCCAACCATTAGTGGCCTTTACCACCCAAACCATCATCTCGGTGGAGGGTTTTATCAACTCATTACTTGAGCAGGTTAAGAGGTATGCAAAAGATATTGAGACACTAATAAAACTTATAAAATTGTCAATAGAAGACATAGGAACTAATGTAGGCAATATAGAACCAAATCACCCAATAACCCCATCATCCTGAGCAATACCCAAGGCATCCTCAAATCCTTATAAGATATGATTTACATAGTAAATTAAGATCTATCATATTCATTTAGTATGATTGAAAGGTCTAGCCAAGTTTATTGCTTAACCTAAGAAGGTTACCTAGGCATAAAATAATTAAACATAATGGCTTCAATCTATAACAACCAAATCCACTCATTCGAGTCAAAGAGAGGGAGTTAATATCATTCATAACATAAATAAAAATTGGTTTGGCTTATAAATATTTGAAAATATCTAATACATAATTTTTTCATATACTTAATCAAAATCTGAAGCCAAAATAATGCAAGCTCAATATAACAAGAATAATAGAATAATTTGTAGTCCAAGACTCATAATTACAACCCAACTAGTTTGAGGAAAACCCCACTCAAATAATAGAAGTAAAATAGAGGTTTACAATTAGAATGGATAAATAAATTTTATTATAAATCAAACTTAAAATATAGAAAGGATATATGCATAGCATAGGGTATGGAATCAAGCGATAGCCAAGGATTTCTGAAGCCTGAATAGAATCATAAATTAGGAAGCCATCAAGCTTTTGAAAAATATATTCTCATTTACATAAGATATTTAGTACAAAAAAAGTAAATAGAATAAAATATAAGGTATTCATGAACATAATCATATAAATATAAGGAATTAAGCTTTAATCAAATCTATCCACTTTACAAATGATATATAGCAAAAGATTGTCAATAGTAAAAAAGTCCCTAATAATAAACTGAATTAAGTATTGAACTTGGTGTTTCTAGTTATGTAGGAAGATACATAGGATATCTAGTAAATTCAGTATAAATTCAATATAAAATAGGCCCACTAATAGAAAACAAGGCCATACAAGAGACCAATTGGGCATTATGATTAAGATGCTAGTTAAGATAGTTGGGAGGCAGTGTAAATGTTCTAGTTAATACTTAAAATTATATTAGATGCCTAGTTTACAAAATATTTAGTTTAAAACCCTTTTCACTTTTAATAAATTCAATCAAAAAAATCAAAATCCCAAATATGATCTTATAGTGCCCAACACAAATACATACACCCATGAATTAAATCTTTCATACTTTTTGATAATCATGTAAGTACAAAATCAATAACTAGTTAACCCAAAGTAGCTATCCAAGGGAATAACTAATTTATGATCAAATGGGTGCCAATAAATATTATCTTTATTTAACTTATAACATAATTTCATAATAAAAAATCCATAATTCCCATCTTTAAAACCAAAACATAACATACTTGTAAAAATAGTAGGCAACCAAGGTGAAAAGCATGGGGTTTAGGGTAAGAATCATGGCTTCTTTTAAGGTAGCTTGTTGGTCAAGCCAGATCACCTCACCTATTGATGATTGTAAATGTATCATAGGGTTTTAATAGTGTTTAAAACACTTCTCATTTCAATATTCAAATAATATTTTGCATGAGTTTTTGGTTGTGATCTTTCTGAGATCTATGGTGGAGTAGAAGCCAAGCTATTTGACTGACAAAATGATTATATAAGTGGTTGTTGTGAGCAACCATGGTCTTTAAGTTTTATAAAATATGAAATTTGTTCTTCCTAAGTATAATGAATGATGATCAAGACCTAAATTTTAAAAACCTAATGTAGCATGAATATTTACAATGAAAAAGTAAACTATAGTGATTTGATAAGAAAATGAGAAAATAAGTAGGGTAGGATAGAAAGAAGGATGATTCTGGTCTTTAGTCCAAACATATTGACAAAGCTTGAATTTCATAAAAGGTGTGCATCTTCAAACCAACATATGACATGAAATTACCAAAAGTATAGATCCTATCATATATTAGGAAAATGTCTAAGGATATTTGAAACATGCAAATTAGAAATCAGATTCACTTAAAAAATTTACTTCCACAAAAAAATCACATTAACACATCTTTAAGAAAATCAAGGATATTGAAATGAAGCTAAAGACTTTCATGCAACCTAGTGTAATCTAAAATTAATAAATATGTATTAACATATGCACATCTAGAATTCATAAAATCAATTCAAATCTAAACATCAAACCAAAAAATTGAGGAAGTAGCCATGATAAGAAACAAATAAACAAACAAATATGAGACAATATTTACAAAATTTTATTACTTTCATTAATTGCTTCAAAATTTACATAAAAAATTTGCCATACAAACTTCCTCCTTTTTTACAATGACAATACTCCTTTTTATATTCAACCTATGAGGTATGTCAGTAAGCCATTGTAAAATAAGAATTAAACACGTGTTAAGGACAATTGTCCTTTTAAAACATTCTATAACCAATGAAACTTTTCAAGTGTGTCTAAACCTTAATCCATGTTCATTATAAATTCCACATGCTTTTAAAAAATAGAATATTATTTTTAAATGATTTACATGGTTTTGGTATAAAAGAATATTCTAAGTCAACTCAATTGACTTTGAGATGCCCCTACATCTGTAGTCTTTTGATTTTGTTCTAAAGTGTTCATGTCTTTATCATATTGTTCATCAATCAATTTTAGATTGATGATTATATCTATGAACAACTCCTCTTCTTGCCCTACCAAATCTTTGAAGACATCATCAACTCTATCCATGGCTTCCTTAATACTCCTAGCATCACTATATTATCATAAGCTAATAATATCATGTGTAAGAGATGTTTGTTTTCAACTCCTATGGTGATTTAAATTTTATTCTTAATCTCTTGGATGAATTGGGTAACTTTGTGTAAGAGCTCTTCATTAGTTATCAAGCCTATAGGACTAAGGATGGTTGGATCCTTAATCAAGCTTCCTAGTATTTGTACCATTCTATTCTCCAATTGTTTGAAATAATTTGAAAGTCCTTCCATGCCTTCAGACCACTTATTCATATCCTTGATCTTCTCCATCAAGATTATCATATCTAGATTCAAATGTGATAGGTTGACTATTTTTAATTTAGGGATCTAGCCTTCCATCAGTGCCTTGATTAATTACTTTACTTTATTGTCTAAAGATTTCCATTGATTAACTTGGTTCATAGCTAGGGTATGTTTTTTTTCTCACTATGTCTAATTTTAACCTTATTACTTTTAAAGAATTGAATGTATCATAGATAGTTACTTCAAAATTATTGATAATATCCACTAGGATTGATAAATGGATTTCTCTTCCAAATTCTTCTTCTCCTGATTTAACCCTTTGATTGTAGCTTGTAACCTCTCTACCTAGGATTTTGTTAGATCTATAACATATTATTTAAATATAGGGTACTCCCTAGTCTTTATTATCTCTTATGGGTTAAATGAACTAGAGGTTCCACATTTTGATGTGGAATCACCTAGCCTCCTTCCATGACAATTATCTCAGTGACCCTTTGTAGGCTTTTAGTAGCTGGATCATACTGGACCCCAACTAAAGATTTGCCTATATACTTACTTAGAGCCTTTTCTTGTATGTTAATTGATTGACTTAAAATAATAAGTATTTTTTCTTCTTCATATTTTAATGTTAAGATCCATGGCTTCAAATCTTGTTGTATAGGGAAGTTCATAATCTTTACTATGGTCCATAGATGATAAGCAATAGGAATCCTTTCCAACATTGGTTCATATATGAACCATTCAGGTATAATTAGTCTATATATACAATTATCTATATTAAACAAATTGATGTTATCTAAAGGGAAATTAGGTTTTGCCATTTTTACTTTCTTTTTTTTATGAAACAATTGTAGCTTCATATTTCCTCTTGGGAGGATCGATGACTATCAAGTATATTGACTTTCATTTTCCCTTAACCTACTTAGATTCCTCAACCTTCTCCTCTACATCTAATTCTGATTCATATGTCATGGAAAAAATTCTTAATGCATCCTCCACAAATTTTTGAGGATCTAAGGCTATCATGTGAACCTCATGTTGAGGTAACAACATCTAAAAGTTTTAGAGACTGAGGAGCTTGAAGAAAGATCCATTGGTATCCTTTTTTTAGGCTTATGTTCTATTTGTATATCTACCAATGAAATCCTAGAAGAACCAACATCTACCAAATGATATTTCCTTGGACCAATTTTCCATCTATCCTCTATCTTTTAATCTCTTTGTAATCCAGACTCAAGCTTTATATTGTGCTCTTTCATTTTTCTAAAAAAATCATGGTAGGAGGTTGCCTTGGTATATACAAAGTCAAATGAACTAGGTTCATGGTCATAGGGCATAACCTAAATACCTTTGATTCTTAAATACTCCTTTACTCTACCATATGGATCCCATTATCCATGATCATCTATTTGTAGGTTGAAGGAAAACCTATGTTTTGAAGTAGCTTCAATGTGGTCTTATTTGTTGAAAATGGTTATACCAATTGTCATGGGAAACTATGTAGAGGTCCATTTATCTTAATCTTAAAAATTCCATCTATCCCATTGAACAATTAGTATGCAATTTCTTGTTCTACCGACTTATCAAACACATGAACTAACAATTTGAGAGGGGCAATTTGGGTTCCTTCAATTCTTATAACTATGCAATTAGGATATATACATAAGTCCCCTATTCTCTCAATGGATTTATTGATTAAAGGGATTATCCTCATCATGGGGATACCATCAATGGCTTGGCTCAATTTAGGGTAAGTATAATCACATATGAATTGGATATGGTCCCTATATTTATAAACATGCAATTTAGAATAGTATTGGGACATAGTCTAGGTACCATTGGGATACCAATCTCTTTGGTTAGGGATTTTGGTTATGACACATATGGTATCCAATAGATAGGACATCATGAATAAATAATTACTCTTATTTGGTTTAATCCCATAGATCTGTCTACTCAAGGAAATACTAATGATTTTACCTAAAAGAGGAACCAATACTTCTTCAATAATGAAATATACCACATGCACCAATATAGCTTCTACATGTGCTATATTTTCAAATCCATATAGATTATTTAGCATGTTCATGATCATTCAAACTCCAGGTCTAAATTGACTCTCAAGGATTTTCTTCTTTGGATTTATAATGAACCTATCACTAACTTCTAACCATTTTGCTAGGATATCCATCAGGGTATGCTTCTAAGCCCATGTATTTATGGAGGATAGGTATATTTTTCACCTAAAAAATTTATAATAAGACTTAAATTAAATAGGGGATATGTATGTAATTTTACTCAAACTAGGTTCATGAATGAGGATACCCTCGTCAATTTTAGTATCTTTGAAAATAGAACTCAAGATATTGATACAATGCAATACCTCTAATTTAGAAGTAACATAATGGATTCCTATCATCTGAATTTATATGATGTCATCATATAGTCTCTTAATTGGGTGTAGCTTCTCTTCTTCCTTGGTTAGAATTCTTTGGTTTTAAGTAGTCCAAAATAAGCATGAGTAATTACTATCTCTAGTGTTTAATGAAGAAGATATGAACTTTATGTCTTTGAATACTAGACCCTCTACATCTAACGACATGTATAATTCAATTTCTTTCTTTGAATTAGCTCCATATGTTTCCATTTCTATAATCCTATTTAAAGTGTCCTTTTGTAAATGATAATTCAACTCTATCAACTCAAAATAGTGAATCTAAGAATAATTTAGGGATTTTTCATACATCTTAGGGATTTTTAAAATTTTAACTAAGATTTAATGGTGTCAAGTGAGTATTAAAGACATGATTTGGTGACTTAGATCATAATTGGATCTTGAATTTGTACCTTTACATGCTCAGGTCCATAAAATCTTTCAATATGATGTCTACCTATGTGACATCTCCTTGAGATGTTATGTATTTAATTTTAAAATGCGACTATTATCACTTTGGACACATGTCATCATCTCATGCCTCCTATAAATTTTATGAAATTAACTCCATTGATCTCCTTGAGAGTATTCTAGCCTTTACTTTTAATTCAATCATTAATATTTGATTTGGGCTTACGAGATTGTGACACTTGGTAGCCCCACATGTCTTCTATGTACCCTAATAATAGTCTTCATCCAATTAACTCTCTTGCATGACATGATGGAATTTCATGCAATTTAAGATATTTGACTCCTTTAATTGTTTCACACCATCAATCCTTATCTACTTAGTTGAACATGTGCCATTAATCTTTGATATATATGGTTGATGTGCACCATTGATCTGCTAAGCATACAATCACATGTGGGCCATTGATTTGCATCTAATTCACTGTGAGTATGACAATTATCATCATTACATTCAATCTTTAGATCCTTTGACATATTGAATTCATGTTCATTATGGATCTTCATTTGCATGATTGAATGTGCACCATCGATATTTGACCTTGACTTTTTGACCCCAGCTTTTAATGTGGATTATCAATTAAAATTTGTATGTATAAACATGCACCATCGATATTTAATCTTGGGAAATTTGACTTATTGAATAGAGAGATCACCTACATGTCATTGATCTACGATTTGATCAAGAAAGTTTTTGACACTTATGTTCAATTAATATATTTGAATATTAAAATCCAAGGATACTGGTTTAGGATATATAAAGACTTAACATAAATCTTAGACCAAATTTTTAATGAATTAATAAACTCAATTAAGACTTAGGCTAAAATTAAACTAAGAATAACATGTAATAAAGTGACCCTTCATAAATAATGAATCCATTTTAATAAGAACTTAGGCTAAATTAATTTACACTAAGGTTTTGAACGTTAGTTGAACTTGGATTCAAATGGCACCATATTAGTTAACCAATTAAAGGTCAAATTAATCATTGAATCATAAAGCCATGGATATTTGTTCATTCTAATGAAGATCCATTGATCCTATAAGATAGAAGCATATGAGTCAAATGCTAGTAACATTAGATAAAATCAAATAAAGCTTATGTACTAACATGTCAATGTAAGCTAGAACATGATATTCAATAATACACTTTGATCAAGTTGAATGCTTAATTTATAGCACAATTTGAAAAATTGAATAAGGGTCCTTATTTTTAAAAAATGGGGATATGTTGACCTCAACACCACCAAACCAGGTGTTGAAACCCCCATGGCCACCAAATCCTCCTCCTTTCCTCATGCCCTATGCAATCCATGGGGTTTTGACCCAACCAAAAGCGTAACACCAAAACCATAATCCCTAGATAAAATAAACCCCATCTTTTTTTGGAGATTCCATCCACTAAGGAAAATGTGAAGTGTCAATCCCAATGGTGTGAGTCAAATGGGAAGCTTCCCCCATAATAATAATAATAATAATAATAATAATAATAATAATAATAATAATAATAATAATAATAATAATAATAATAATAATAATAATAATAATAATAATAATAATAATTCCTTGAGTCAATCCATGAAATAATAAACAAAAAAAACATTAAAATAATCATAATTAAAAAATTTCTTAAGTTAATTAATAAAATAAACAAAATCATAAAAGCAATACTAGTTAACAAACTCATTAATTAGATTATTAACAATAATAAAAATAAAATCATTAGAAATAGTAATAATTAAATAATAAAAATCATTAAAATAATAATGATTAACAAGAATCAAAGTTGAATCAAAGCTCATGGTAAATTAATATTCCATGAAGGGAAGTCCCATGATCATATTCCAAAGCCTAGAGATCTAAAACAGTCTAAGCATACATAAAAGCATAACAGGCTAATAAGATAAGCTACTTACTTATGGCTTAATCATAAAGTGTTTAAGACACTCCAGAAGGATAACCAATCATGAAGATAAACATGATAAATAACTTCAAGTACACAAGGATAGGAAGAGAAAACAATGATACCAAACTTGATAATCCCAAGCAAAGAACCATAACAATAAGAGCATAAAAAAGATAAGGAAATATCAATAAAAGATGAAAGTGATAACAAATAGAAATATAACTATGGTGGCTTAGTACCATATCATACATTCTATACCTATCAGAATGACTATCAACTACTCAATCTCACTTTGAGTATACATGAGATGTCTAAACCCACCATTAAGTGTAGTTCATAGCTTGGTTCTTATATCCATCAAATAAGACATCAATACTACCAAAATGATGGCAATACAAATAATAAACAATAATGAATTAAGAAAAAATATTTAACAAAAAATAATAATTTAATCATAGTCATCTATAGTTTTAAAAGGAAACAAATTCAATCTTGATAACCATGATCCTGAGCATGCCCTATGAACATAACACACAACTGCATGAGTAATCAATGTCAATATGCACTAGTGAAACATGTTAAATTAGTAACATAAAAGAATGTAACAAAATTGAAGTAGCATATATAATAGGAAAAAATGAATCCAATGCAAGTATTATAAATATAAGGATAAAATGAATCCTATGTAAGCATCAATTATGATATAACATAATCATAATAGCTACCTAATATATCATGTATCATAACCATTTAAAACAAAACCAACATCAATAGTCATTAGTCTAAGTGCTATAAAAACATGCTAAAATGAGTTATAACCAAATATCTGTGATGGGCCAAAATTTTAGTTCATGACATCCTCCCCCTTGAAGATGAGCCATCTTGGTGACTATCGATAGTCAAGTATAACATTCTCTTGAGATGTCCAACAAAACCAATTAACATTGCTTCACAACCTCTCTACCCATTAAGGGGTGGAAATGCCTCAGCCTTATCTAGCTATCATTATTATTTTACACCATCAGTACAACAACATTTTCCATTACATTACACCAATAATGGCCTCCTTCTTGCCTTCACATGTCTTTTATGAAATGAAAATGGTAGAAAAACGCTTAAGCAACACTATTACAACAAAATATTCCACCAAGTATCCCAACTTGGTTAGAACTTTTTCTAATATCATGCCTTAAAAGGCCATTAATTACACTATAATTCACCAAAACCAACTACCAATAAGTTCACCAAACCAAAAATTCCTTTTTTAAAAATCAAAATTCCATGGCAATAAAAGTTAATTTCAAAACAAAAATATTTTTATTAACCATTGTATCAATTTGTGAAGATGGTAATTAAACATCATGATTATATAGTGCTCCAAAACACAACATCTTATATTTACATTAATATGCTTTATATCAAGGATGCTAACAACACTCCCAAGTAGGAAAATACAACAATAGTAACACAAGTTAAAAATTGATTATCTAAATTAGATTAGTAGTTTGAACACACAAACTTTGCCAAGATCATTAATAACTTTGTGTCAACACACATAGACTTGAAACAGGAGGTCAATGATTACAATCATTCAATCCAATCAAATTACAACCAGATTTCCACATTAAGAGTGGACTCTTCCACTACAAAAATTATTCCCCAAGCATAATCCTTAAGAACATTTGTTACAGAATGTCCTTACACAAAATTGATAATCCATATTATTATGGTTACTCTAATACATCATCAACCATTCAGGGGTTAGTAAAAGATTATGCACCAACCAAACTAAACATTAGAGAAGCCATTCTATGCATTAAATATAACTCGAAGGATTTTGACATGTTCTCTAACACACATGAGCTCACATGCTGGTCTAGGGATACCAATCCCACCATCCAAAAATCAGCCATCTAAGGGTATTGCCCAACTTTCATTACTTTAGCCAAGAGTCAAATGGGTACCTAGAATTTTTAACACCGCATGATCATGACTTTAAGTTACTCTTTTAGAGCACAAAATTAGCATACATTATAGTTATGATTTTTAAAATAAAATGGAAGTATTCATCCCAGAATATATCTAATAGGTATAACAAAAATAATACCTGAACCATAACATGTTTGCACTTATAGGCCAATATATGCATTCATTTTAATAAGTACCACCTTGATTATTTGGTATAAATTTACATATTTCTAAGACTAGTTAGTGCTTCACAAGGATATAACAATAAAATTTCACAAGGGTTGATTTTACCATAACCTCCAAGAGGTGGTTAAAGAAATACTAAGTCCATAAGTGACCATTATGCACTAAGATTTCATGACCGATTTATGGTACATGTCGTGCAAACTCTAAAAAAATAAGGTGGATACTTGTAAAAAAGGTAAAAGTGAATTTTTAGCCTATGATAGACTCTACTTCCTTTCCCATACCCAATCAAAATCATTACAGATGTAGTGCTTCTCTACTCTTAGCCTCATACTTGCACCAATACTCAATACTAAAATAGTGACATGGGATTACACCACACAACACAACATTATACCTTGGCAAATTTCAATCAATTAAAATTAGTTACAAGAGGGGAAAGATACATTACATGATTATCTTATGGCCACATTACCACATACTAATAAGCAAACATCATAAAGTCACATGTATTCCATGATATGTAGATAAATATTCATACACCAATTTTGAAAACATAGAGCAAAGTAAGGTTCACATGATTAATTTAATAAGTGTAAGATTTATTTACACTAATAATTTGATATCATTCACATATTCATGATTAACAACATCAAATCATGTACATAAGTGCTCATAAAATAATGCTGATATTAAAAAAGAAAATGTGAAAATCCATAAGGTTAAATCCATGCACATAGTATAATAAAGATATAAATTTACATGATTTAACATAATAAATGAAATTTATGGTTTACAAGACACATAAAAATTTTACATACAAAGAGGAAAAACATGAAAAATGTCACGCATACATGATTCAGGTGTTATAATAATTATGCCAAGGTACTTTTAAATCATAACAATTAACACACATGACAATGAAGTATAAGGGTCCCTGACTCCCATTGGGTCACCCAATGCCTAAATTACATCCAAATGACATCAATTTCCATCATATATTAAAACATGATCAATCTCAAGGATCTCGAAGTTATGATCAATTTCTCTCAAGGAAGGTTGTGTTCTAACAAGCCCATAAAAATATATCTCCATGAGTTTTAGAATTTTACCAATAATGTTCATGCATCATGGATAAATGGATCATGTTACCTGATAACATTAAGATATACCTAAAAGTCCCTAAATTTTTCAATAAAGTGCATCACACTCACCCCATCAAGCCCTCCAAGCTTGGGCTACACCCTTGGACCTTCCAAGATATTATATCTTACCAACATTGAATGACTCATGTAAACTATCAATGGCCACCAATACATTATCTCATGATTCCAATAACAATATTATATCTTTATTAATCCAATTTGACTTAATCTAAAAATTCAAAGGTTTAATGGTGATTCTTACTTTGATGTAAAATTATTTTTGGAAAAAGGGTAAACTTAGCCAATGTACAAGGTGAATGCAATAACACTACCATACAAATTGAAATTTTACACAAATATCAAGTTTAATCAAACTTCATAGTAAACATCCATATGGATTTAGGGTATATCCATATCTTAATAAACATCCCCATGGGTGTCAAAACATAGCCAAGTTCTAATTAGGCATCCTCATGGATGCATAACTCAGCTAGAATCAACTTAAACATCCCCATGGATGTAAAACATATCCATGATTATCATAACATCCTCATAGAATCAAACATATCCATGATTAAAATAGCCATCTTAGATGCAAAACACACCCATGATCAAAATAAACATCATAGATGACATGATCAAAATAAGTATTTCCACACACATATTGACTTTTAGCCTTTTTGGAGTTATGAAGCCACATTATTTTGTATTTAAATCAAAATAAGTCAAATGTATAAACAAGTTAAATCTCTAATTGAGCTCAAGATACTCTTTCACAAGTGGAGATCCAAAATATTAATAATTTACTCAGGTAAATTAGATACTCTCACCCTATTCATCCATCTAGGTTTAGGCCTAACCCTTGGTCTTCTTGAGGTCATAATGTTCTAAGAATCCACTAATGACTTGCCCATATAATTCAATCAATAGATATCGAACATAATTTCCTAAATTTTAAGGGTGAAGTAGTTATCACTGATCCCACATAGACTTGCCCATACAAGTCAACAGTTAACAAGTGACATTTTTCCCAACACAAATTTATTATGGGAGGGTTGACCCAACCAAGACTATGGGTAAGCATCATAAAGTCATTATACAAGTTTACCAATTTCTGCACACACATACATTCCATAATGTAATAATTTATAGCACTTCAGGATTGTATAGCAAAGTACTATTTAATTCACCCAAAGTGCCTTTATAAAGGTCATAACATAACCTTCTCAAATCATATAAGACATATATTTGTCCACACAAGGTAAACATTTTCAACCATGGTCTAGTATGTACTCAATCATATAATGTCCCAAATCAATCTCAATAAGTGTAACATAACCATACAAGTATTATTCACCCATACAAAGGCATATACATACATGTTGATATAAAATAAGCTTCCATAAGAATATGCACATCCATATTATGTGTATTTTCAACCATCCAAAAGTATACTATGCAAACATAATCTGTCATAAAGTATGCACAACCACACAAAATCTCAACCAACATTTTCAAGAATATGTTAAAATCAATTCAATGTGCCCAAAACTCATCTAAAACCATTAAATCATAAGCTCTGATACCTGATGAAACAACCCCCCAAAAAATTGGAATTTCCCTTTAGAGTACACATCAGAATAACATTAAGGGTTCGTTACACAACTTTAATGTAGCATAATACATCTTAAAAATTAACATAAAAGGGTGAATAAACAATAACCAAATAGGTTCCTCTAGGATGCTCACTTAGGGATAAATTCCACTAATAAATACCATAGATAAGTATGTTTTCCTTAGAATAAAATGTTTTTTGAAGGGGTATTAGTATGTGTATCCATATTAATATCCTCCAAACTTTTCAAAGTCACTTGTCTTCTCTATCAGACCACCTAGGGACTATTAGCCCTACCTAAGTGTCTGGTTACCCATGTGGTCATAGTTTAATAGTCCAAGAGACTGAATAAATTATTCATGCATAGGATACCAATAATATTATAACCAACATCCCATTTATTCCATTAGACAATGTTAAGGACCTTAAATATGAAATTAATCATATCAAAAAATGTCTTCTTAGCCATTTTCTATATAGGAAAAATGATATATAACAAAAGTGAAACACTTAAGCATGGAGCTCCAAAAAACCAAATAAAAGAATACATATCACCAGCTTGCTTAGGCAAGTCTTACCACATCATTAGATCAAAAATTAGAGATCTCTAATCCACTGCTAAAGCCAACATGATATGCTATTGAGTTATCATAATCTTTTGGGATTCACCCAAGCAAAGGGTCAATCCGCAAGCTACCCCTATTGGATCACTATATCATGATCTAAAGTTATTTATAGATTAATTCACCTTTGTTCCCTTATTTGACAGATGTCACACACAAGATATACCTTGTTATGAAATAATTGTTCTCATTAAATTAGATGAGACAAAATAAACTTAGATCAAGATGGATGATGTCACACAAGTGAACATCCTATTGAATAAACATACAGATGC
Source organism: Torreya grandis (assembly GCA_037957365.1). NCBI lineage: Eukaryota > Viridiplantae > Streptophyta > Pinopsida > Cupressales > Taxaceae > Torreya > Torreya grandis. The sequence goes on from JARHVA010009634.1 coordinate 191,039, forward strand.
GTTAGGAAAATCCAAATTAATTCCCATGATAAGATATACCATCCTATAAGTCAGCCATAGGGACTTGTGCCCATATGACACTTACTTATCCTTTTGTTAAAATATCATTCTATTATATAAACATAAGAATTCATGCCATTCAAGTAACATGTGTATGCCTAAACAAGGGTGCATTACTTAAGTAAATTCAACCAATGACATGAGTGACCAATAGGGATATTTATAACTTGATAACCCATAACCAATGTGGATTACCTAATCATATATCCAAGTGTAAATATTACAGGTTTCCATAGCTTATTAAATCCTCATCCCTAATTTAAGGATTAATTACCATTCACAAGGAATTATTCCATAGTTTAATAATCACAATATAAGGAATACCAATATATTCTATGCCAAAGGTAAGATTATAAAATTTTAATCACCCACATCCACCTAAATCCATTGACCATATGCCCTATAAATTCATTAATAAAAATATAACTAGCCTTCCATTAACCAAGGGTAGAATTAGGAATGGATAAAACAATAAACTTATTGAAAACTTTGTAATAGTTTGTGTCACCAATTTATCCTTATTGCTAAGAACCACAACCAATAACATAGACCCATATAGAAAAGGTAGTTAATCAAGATTTATTTCATTTCTTAGGAAATAGAATTAAGCTCACCTAAAATGATACCAAAACAATCAAAACATCCATTACCATAATAATATTACCTTGATTTTATCATTAAGGGAAACTAATTTCATAAACCAATTGCAACAATTTGTTTCATCCAAAGTTATAAACATACTACAGTCATGTTTTCAATAACAATACCTCTCATTAGAGTTGTCATAAAATCAAATTAAGCACATAATAAATCTAAAAATAAAAAAAGGAAGTAAGAATTTATTATCCATAAGGTAACCCATTATGTTAGGCATGATTTACAAGTGTATCATACACAACATAGAATCTATCTAGTAGTAATTTCACCAGCATGTATTCAATAATAACCAACTTGTACAATTGTACCTTAATTCCTTAGTTCATCATAACCCATGAATTCATGAAATTATAAAACCTCATAATAAAAAAAATATTAGGGAGTATGCATATATCATACAATAGGTGCATACTTTATTTAAGATGTTGATTCAATCCCAAGTCTATCACATTACTTAACATGTTTTAAAAATAACAATGTCTCTCAATATAGTTATATAACATTGTGCTATTGTCATAAAAAAGAGGTAAGTATATATACTCAATTAGAATTCCATGTTGTGAGGATGTCACCTGATAATGGTTATCATGAAATATATGTTTATATTCTCAATCCCATCAAGGGAATTAAAACCTCTACATGTTTTTAGCATACCATAAGATGATACCAACTTTATTTCATATAAATTCAAGGGCTAAAGATAATCTAGATACTATTGTTCTAATAAAAATTTTTACAACTTCATGTTTAATTCACATAAACAAGTATAACACTATATTATCCAAATATGTATATAATCACATATAAAAATCCAATCATAACATACTATAATTAGAGTTACAACCATTGTTTCAATGTAGGAAATATAATCCAACACATGTACATACCAAGGAAAATAATTATAGTTGGATAAATATACAAGATCAATGTTACCATATTTATTTCCACCCACCAATAACAACATCATGTATAATATTATTCTTTTCCCACATAATAAATGTTACAAGACTACATGTGGTAAGAAGACAAACCCATAACATAAAAGGGGTAACCAACTATAATCTAACATGCCAACCAAGAATCATATACCAATTTAAATGGTTAAGAAACATGCCACTGCATGAAAGTCTAGGTGAATCAATGGAAGAGAATGAACATGTCAATTAGAACACCCCTCAAAACCAACCCTATGATCTCAACCATCGATGGCCCTTACCACCCCGACCATCAGCTTGGTGAAGGGTTTTAGAAACTAGTTACTTGGGAGAGGTAAGATGCATGCAAAATATATCGAAACACCAATAAAACTTATAAAATTTTCAAGAAAAGATATGAAAAATAATGTAGGCAACATAAAACCAAATCACCCAGCAACCCTGTCATCCTAAGTGATACCCAAGGCATGCACGAATCCCTATAAGAGACAATTTACATAGTAAATCAAGATCTATCATATCTATTTAGTATGAATATAAGGTATAGACAAGTTTATTACTCAGTTTAAGAGGCTTATCTAGGTGTAAAATAATTAAACACAATGGATTCAATCCAGAACAACCAAAACAACTCATTTAAGTCAAAGAGATGGAGTACATTTCATTCATAATAAAAATTAAACTTGGTTTGGATTTTAAATATCCATATATAGCCAATACAAAATATTTTCATATAATTAATCAAAATCTAAATCCAAAATAAATCAACCTCACTATAACAAGAGAAATAAAACAATTTACAGTCCAAGGCTAGTAATCACAACCCAGTCGGTTTGAAGAAAAACCCACTCCATCAATAGGATTAAAATAGAGGTTTACAATCAACATGGATAAATCAATTTTATTATAAATCAAACTTAAAATCCAAAAAGGAAATATGCATAATAGAGGGTATGGCATCAAATGATAGCTAAGGATTTTTAAAGCATGACTAGAATCATAAATCAAGAAGACATGAATCTTCCAAAAAATCTATTCTCATTTACATAAGATATTTAACAAAATAAGCTTAAATATAATAGAATATAAGGGAAGAATGAACATAATCACATAAATTGAATGTGTGAAGCTTTATATAAATCTATCCACTTTACATATGATATATAACAAAATAATATCAATAAAAAACAAGCTGATAATAAACCCAATTGGGCATTGAACTTGGCACTGCTATTAATGCAGGAAGCTACATAGGATATCTAGTAAACTCAGTAATGATTCAATAGAAAACAATCCCACCAACAGAAAACAAGCCCATATAATAAAACAATTGGGCATTATGATTAAGATGCTAGTTAAGATAGTTGGGAGGCAACACAAATGTTCTAGTTAACACTTAAACTTAGAGTAGATGCCTAATTTAGAAAACCCTTGGTTTAAAGGGTTTTAAATCTTTTTCACTTTTAATAAATGCAATCAAAAAAAAAAAATACCAAATATGATCTTATAACACCCAACATAAATACATACACCCAAAAATTAAGTCTTTCATATATTTTAATCATCATGTAAGTATAAAATCAACAACAAATCAACCCAAAGTGCCTAACTAAGGGAATAATTGATTTATAGTCAAATAGGTTCCATTACATATTCTCTTTATTCAACTTACAAAAATAATTCCCAATATATAAGCCATAATGCCCATCTTGAAAATTGAAACATAAATTGTAAAAATAACAAGCTACCAAGGTGAAAAGTGTGGGTTTTAGGGTAAGAATCATGGATTTTTTTAATGGCAACTTGTTACTCAGCCCAGATCACCAAACCAAACTAGGCATTGGCTCCCCCATGGCCACCAAATCTTCCTCCTTCCCTCATGCCCTGTGTAGTCCCTTGGGTTTCAACCTAACCAAAAGGGTATCACCAAAACTAGAATCCCTAGATAAAATAAAACCTCCTCTTTTTTGGAGAGTCCATCTACCAAAGAAAAGGTGAAGTGTTAATCCTAGGAGTATGATTCAAATGTGAATCTTCCCCCACAAGTAAAAAGATAAATAATAATAATGATAAAGATCTAATAATTCCCTAAGTCGATCCATGAAATAGAATCAAAGCATAATAATCTAACCTACTTTTTGGCATAAAGAGGTCATATACACTTTCATATTCTCCTCAAAATATATTGAGTTTGGGCCACTGAAAAAATCAACAAATATGTTTTAGACTATATATACAAATATGTAGTGCTTATGCATTTTTTCAATTTTTCTAAAAATCATTAAGTATTTTTAAGATTTAATTTTTAATTTTTTTACTATTTTCCTAGTCAGCTAGTGGGACACAATATTATACTTTGACTAAATAATAAACAATAAAACATTAAAATGATCATAATTAAAAAATTCCTTAATTTAATTAATAAAAATAAACAAATCATAAAAGTAATACTAGTTAACAAAATCATTAATTTTATTGGTAATAATAATAAAAATAAAATCTTTAGAAATAGTAATAATTAAATAATAAAAATCATTAAAATAATAATGACTAACAAGAACTGTAAGTTGACTCAAAGTTCATGGTAAATTAATAGTCCATGAAGGGAAGTCCCATGATGGTATCCAAAGCCAAGAGACCCAAAATGGTCTAAGAGTACACAAAAACATAACATGCTAATAAGATAAGCCACTTCCTTATGGCTTAATCATCAAGTGTTCATGACACCCTGGGAAGATAACCAATCATGAAGATAACCATGAGAAATAACTTCAAGCACACAAGGATAATAAAGAGAAAATAATTATACCAAACTTGATAATCCCAAGCAAAGAACCATAACAACAACCACATACAGAAGACAAGGCAAGATTAATAAAAGACAAAAGCAATAATGAATACAAATATAATTATGGTGGATCAGTACCATATCATACATGTTATACCTATCAGAGTGACTTTTGACTGCTCAGTTTCCCCTCAAGTATACTTGAGATGTCCAAACCCACTGCTAAGCCTAACTCATGACGTAGTTCTTGCATCTACCAAATAAGACATCAGTAGTACCAGAATGATGTTGATATAAATAATAAACAATAATTAATTTATAATGAATCATTAACATGAAATAATAATTTAAGCATAGACATTTATAGCTATAAAAGCAACTAGAGTCAGTCCTGATAACCATGAATCTAAGCATGCCCTGTGAACATAACCCAAAGATGCAAGAGTAATCAATGTCAATCTACATTAATGAAACATGATAAATTAGTGACATATAATAACATAACTAAATATAAACAAAATATATGATAGGAATAAATTAATCTAATGCAAGTAGTATAGATATCAGTATAAAATAAATCTAGTGTAAGCATCAACCATGATATAACATTACCAAAATAAATACATGAGATATTTTGTATCTCAACAATTTGAAATTTAACCAACATAAAAAATCATTAGTCCAAGTACTATCAAAATATGCTAAAATGAGCTATAATTAAATATCTATAAGGGGCCACAAGGTCAATTCATGACATAGACAATAGGAGTTAACAAGAAAATCTAAATATTTTCCATCTTTAATTTAATCATTAGTTTTATTTCACATAAATGTGACCAACTTGATTACATGGTTGTGAAATATATTTCATATTTTAGGGAAGAAACATACAATTATGATAATCATGGCTTCAATATAAAATATAAACTATGAATATCTAATATAATAATTATTTATTAATGTAAATTAATAGAAAATAAAATTATATATGAAACCCTAATGCAACAAATTGAAACCTTAAAGAACAAAGGAATAAAATCTAAGATTTCCATTGCTCTAAAGAATGATCAAGTTCATAAAAATGTTTAAATTATTTTTGATATAGTGATCTAAACAAATTAACATTATTGTATATCAGATTTCATAATATATCATTTGCCATACAAATATGAATACTAACATCTAATTGATTACACTTTGTATTTATAGAAATGATAAGAGGGGAGGTTAATTATCTTTTTTTTTAAATTTTTATCACTGCCTATGAATAGTCACCTAATCCATTCTAAAATGGATCTATGGTTGTTCAACTTAAGATAATGACGTTAAAATTATTCCAACATGTTACTGATAATTATTAAATTATTTTTTTAAATGAGTGTATTTATTTTCTTCTAAAATTTTATTTTTTTAATTTTTAGTATGTTTGATCATATATCATTCCTACCTATTTTTTTTTTTTGTTGTATAATATCCTACCCTAGGTCCTTTACACATATTAAGATATTTTTCTTCTTTCACATTAAAACCTTAGATAGACTTTCAAAACATCCTTAGCCTATTAAAATGTGATATAAATATGGAATGGATAGCCCCAAACACACCTTTCATACTATTTGAGCATTTCCTAAATTATAATATTTTGGACTCAAATTGCATGCGCTTCTCCCACCTATATGTATGTGTGCTCAATAATGATCTAGTAGTATGCAATGCATCATACTATCTTTTAAAACTTGAAAAATATGAAAGGTAGTCCTTGATTTGGTATTTAAATTTATCTTATATACTTTTTATTTATGGGTTTTTATATTTTCATGTTGTAGGATAGTGACTCCATAATTTTTAGATGTATTCTTCCATGTGAAAATAGTTTTCCTCGAGAGTTATCCATATAGGGATATACTTATACTTTATGTGTAATTATAAAGACTATGTTTGGAGAATATATGTTTGGAGAATATGGGATAATGCAAGTGAACGTGGACACTATTAATGACCAATAATGTTAAACTATTATTATTATTGTCCAAAAGGAATAAAAAATGATTTTTAATATCATGAAAATATGATAAGTATAATAGATAATTTAGGAATATAATAAGGTGGTGCAATCATAAGAGGGTGAGACAAATTAAGGTCTACCTATATCTCCAATGTTCCATGGACTTATCAAATCCATGGCCACACATGCACATTTTGTCAAATAATTGATTCACTCAAAATAGAGATTCATTATTTCACTAATTATAGTGGAATACAAAACTAATTTAATACCATAATTCATATTATTTAATACATAATTATGGAGGAAAGAATCAACATTTCCCTTTCTAGGCTTACATAGAATTTTGCCCTCCCACAAGCAACATAACACACTCTTTGAATCGATACAGTGAAAAATAATACAATTTTGGTCTAAAAACCAAAATATAATATGTTTTATCACCAAAATTACTTCCTTAATTCTCCTTCCCCCCCCCCCGCCCCCCCAACTTATTTTATAAACTATGTCTAAAAAATGGCTCAACTTTTGACTATTCACCTTATATTCACCAATTTTTTTTCCAAATTTCTACCAAACTTATGCCAAAAGTATGTCACCTATATAGGGTCATTTTTATAACCCAAAAATGAATATCTTATAAAAAAATTATTGACTAAATATGTATTATAATTCTCTTCTTCCCAACTTAATAAAACATCCTCTCCATACTAAAATTCCTTGGGTCATAACATTCTTTCCATTTGGAAATTCCTACGGATTTTCTTCATGTCATATTATGTATGCCACATGGATGTTCATAAAAATATATCCAAATATGAGGCTATTAAAAATTTAGATCCTTACACTAATACACCATTAAATTGATATAATAAATATCATGTAAACACCATGATCTAAATTGATTTATGAGTATCCATGCCAAAACAATAAACAAATGGAAAAAAAACATGAGCACTATATTTTTGGTTCATGTAAGATTTCATGAACCATTAGATGATCCTAAATCATACACCTAAGGTTTAAAAAGAATATATATACTCACATGGATGGAATAAGTGGTAAAACCACTCTTTTACCCATGAATCATAATGGCCATGGCATTTCCTTCCAACAAACCAAGTTCTTCAACTAATTTTATTTATTTCTTCTCAAATTCTAACTCCTAGTTGGTTTCAGTTTCATCCACTTCATCTCACCTATGATATTTTGATATGTTGTGGGAATAGACCCACCATAATATCTCTCCTCTATAGTATTACACCACCATAGTTTATCCTCCACGAAAGGCTTATCCATCTTTTAATCTCCTTGCTTGTGGGCTAAAACCCACCTTCATCCAAATATCACCACCTATATGCTCTTTCATGCATCTTACTCTCCCATGTGGGATTCAAACCACTTTAAACATACCACCTCATTTTAAATCCTTCTTGGATTTACTCCCATATTTTCCAACCTATTGTTTGATCCTCCTCAACATCCCACTTCATTATTTTTAGCTTCTCTCTCAAGGCTGTCATCTTATCTATCATTATCAAATCATCAAAATAAAATAGTCATATCCTTGGGCATCTGAGTGATAACCCATAGCTCCTAATACCACCTAAAGGATAGTATTTAATTTCACATATTTTGTTTTCCATATTTTTATGTCAAGCCACTTCTCCATAACTTATTCAACATCATCTTATCTATGTGATATGGATGCCATAAAAATTAGTAACTCCTCCTTATATTTGTTGAGCTTAAGAATCTCACTCTCTTCACTTGAAAAATTAGGCTCTACCACACACTCTTGATCTAATATAAAATTATTTATATTATCTCATAAATCATATTTATAGAAAATTAATTCACTTCAAGCTTTGGATTCTCAAAGATTTCTCCATTTTGCCTACTCCTTAAGATAGTATTCAACTATTTGTGTAACATATATCCTTCCTCTAATTGTTAAAAATAATATTCTACCTACATCTTCTTAATAATAATCATGTTCCCCTGATAGACCACTCTCTCTTGTCTCCAAAATTATTTTAAGACAATAACCCATGGGTGGAACATCATCATAAAAAATCTCTTCAAATATTGTTACCACACTAGTCTCTTCATCAGCTTCCTCACTTTGTTTCTAATATAAATGAACATGTTGAACTACATCATACTTTGTACTCTTATTAACTATTTTATCCTTTGTTGGACCTACACATTGAAAAAATACATTAGGGGAAAAAAAGTTCATGTAAACACCTTGTCAACCACCTATCATGCCCCAAGTCTCCTTCACTTTTTGCATGACAAAAGTTACATAGCATCAACCTTCAAGGATCTCTTTTCCTCACTCTCATATTTGTTTTCATCTCTTTCACATGGTTGATCCTCAATCATTATCTCTTCTTATGCCCTTGTTTTCATAACTTCTCTCAATGTTTCCTTCATGAAAACTTGTAACTCTTCATGGTTACATTATTCATTGACCCCAATTATTTTCATCATGGAGACTAGTGTTATTGTTTGGTTTTAATCAACCCTTATACTCACCAAAATAAAATTGAAAAACTCATTGCCATCACTAATTGTTTAACCCAAAAATATAGAGTGAATAATTTAGGCTTAAAGGGGATAGAGACAATGTAGGGAAAAAGGGTGTTAAAATAAGATACTTATTTGTTTTTGATGTTAATACATATCTATATATAGAACAATAAGGAATCAAACAAGAAATAGATTCTATGACTACCATGAAATTCTAGATTAAGAACTTTTATGACCTAAGACACCTATGTCATCCTTAGATAGTTGCATTAATGTTTTCCCCTAACCTAGACACATGTGTCTAGTATGGAGTACTTGTTGGATATATATTTTACCACCTATAAGTTTATAGCTTATATTTTTCCTTTGCATTGGTACACTCATATATGGCTCATGGATTATTGTTCTTTGTCAAATTGTAAAATCCTAGTTCTTCATATTCATAGTGACTATGGAAAAAATGGGTTAGTGGGCTCATGGTGTTAAGATAGTACTAAATAAACCTATATAAATGGGTGATTATTACATAGACACTACTCTAAATAGGGCCTTATACTCATGTATCATTGCCCTATGTGTGGCCTTGTGTGTGTATAAGGTTTAAATATGTGATAAGCAAGTATAATAGTGACTTCCCTTGTAACTTATAAAATATGACTCATGTGCTACTCCTTAAGTAATTTAGATACTTATATGTGTTTTCCCTATGAATTTTATGGAAGTAGGTGAAAAAAAGGAAATATTTTATCCCTTAAATTTTTGAATGAATGCTTTTGGTAAGTTGCCTTATGAGTTATTTTATGTGTTAGGTCTACGCTAGGTGAGAAATGAAGGAGGATTTATCATGTATTCATCAAATAATTTGAAATAATATATTGAATTAAATAACTTAGGCTGACCATATAGATACATTGCATTTTTAAATTGGATGACTTTAGGGAACTAACAAATTGCATTGGAATAGGACACTAACATTGATGTAAGCATCTGACTGGAACACAAGTGTTTAGGAAGATATAAAATAGGCACATGTTTAGAACTTGTAGAGATAGAATATAATTAGGTTTATATAATTTTTAGTATGATATTGGGTATGATTCATCATAATAACATTGGTTAGACTAAGAGGTAATTAATAGTCATAGAGAGAGCATATGCAAGCCTTTTGGTAGTGTTAAATTTTCACCAAATTTGAATTTTAGTAAAATTGGGTCAACCCATACATATTAAAACTTTTCAAAAGTTCCCATATGTCTAATAAAGTCTCATGTGTATCTAAATACCTTACCTATCCCTACTCTAGCCTTGGTCTAAGCCTAGCTTCCTTGTACTAGTCTAGTCAACCAAAGTCAACTCTAGTCAAACATGGTCAAAGGCTCAAATTATTTTAGAAATGTCCTAATGTGGTCATTTAGGTATTTTAAATTGTTCCTAATTCATAAATTGACCCTTTACCATGTCTCATGTGAAAAATAGGACTTTTGGTCACATTTTTAGATCATTTAATGACATACAGTTTGTTAAATTTTTTTTTTATCACCAAGCAAGTTTTAAACATGAAGGAGGTCAAGATATGTCAAGAGGTAGTTAGAGTCAGTTAAATAAGTAGTTTCTTGAAATAGAGGTAGTTTTTCCTTGAAAATAGGCCCTTATTGGCACTTTTATAGACTTGGGAACTCCACCTTTATCTAAAAACATGGGAATGTGCCTTTTCATTTACATAAGACATTTAAAATGATTGGTGTATAGATATTTCATCAAATAAATTAGTTTTTGCTTCCTTTTATTCTTTCTATCCTTTACAAGCCAAGGAGAGACAACTTTGGATACATAGTATAGTCTGTACAGGTGGAGTTTGGAGGAATTCTCTTGGGGGTTGAAAGGAATCTAAGTAAACTTAAAATTTATGAGAAGTTTAAATTTCATGGATCCTCATTTATGAACCATCACTAAGAAGCCAAGAATCTTTTTATGCTTCTTCATCCATGAGGGGTCTCCTTTTTGAGCTAGTTTTAGAATAGTTTGCTTTGGTTTGATGTTAATTATTCCTTATGTTTTTTAGGATATATCCACTAGTTTTACATGATTATCTTGGTTTTGGAAGTCTCAAGAGTCCAAGAAGCCTCTTCTAGGATTTTTCTTTGTCTATTTTCAACTTCACTACTCTATACTAAAAAATATCCACCTACAGGTGACTTGAAGCAAGTTTTCCAAATTAATATGAAGGAATGGAAGGTTTTATTAGATGTTTTGAGTATTGACAATGATTTTCAAGTGGTCCCTTGCATATTATTTCTCCTTATATGGATTTGCCTACATAACACAATCAAATCAGCTGCCTACATGCCCTTACTAACATCATGGTAACATTTGGGGAAGTGGAAGGGTGTTCCAATTTCATAAAATTTCCAAATATGCATTGACATTCCTAAGGGAGGTTCATAAGATTCACATTCATAAAGGTTTCATCTTGTTCATACAACACCATCTTTGCTGGCTAATAGCCACCTATAGGTGGTATTGACAAAGGTTGAAATGGTCATTTTAAAGCTTTGAGAAATAAGATGAACCCTGTTTGAGGTCCTTAATAGTATGAAGACACGCCATACCTTTGTGAGGGAGAAATTTTACAAGGTATAATATGGAAATACATTTTAAGGAAAGAGATTGTATATTCAGGGCTTTTGTCCCTAAAAACACCAAATAGAGGTCTATAAGCTTTTTGAGGAAAGAATCTAACATGATAGCAAAGCTTATAAGACATCTAATTTGGTGAATCTTATATCTCTATCATAGGGAATTGACCATGCCAAAGCTGAAGGTAAAAATATGAGAGAAGGTATGTTTTTGAAGGCTCCCAACATGCTCATAAACACATTGAGGGCAATCAGTAACATCTACAGGAATGTGACCCAAAAAGGCCTTTTTCATGCAAATGTTTCAATTTCAAACCATGATTCATGCTTGAATAGTTTTAATGGTGGATAAATGATTTTTTAAATCTAAAGAGATCATCATAAGAGAGGGTATATGTTTTGAGACCTCCCCAAGCTCATACCATATCCATACATAGGGTAAAATGCTCACCTATAGTAAACCCTATGTTGTCTCAGTCATGAAAGGAGGATTTTAGTTTATGAAACTAAGGGGAATTCAAGGTAAGTGATAAGGTAAACATGCATTGTGCCACCTCAAGAATTAAAATATTGGGTTCTCAAACATTGATACCAGGTCTAAGCAATATAGGTACACTTACATAAACACCTATAATTAGGGATTTAGACAAAGATGTCTCAGTCACAATCATGTTTGGATTAAGATAAATAAGAAAATGAGTTTGAGGTTGTTATAGAGACTAAATGGTTCTCATGGATCATGAATATTTGTATATACATCATAATTATGTCAAACCATGTAAGGAAATATATAGGCTCTTGGGAAGAAAGTGTCTCAGTCCATTTAGGTAGTGATCTGAGAGGGTTCTTAAGTGAGGTTATAATGGTCTTAAAGATTGAAATCATGAATATATACCATGTATAAAAGGATATATGAGGCATTAATAATACATATACATCATTTTAGGGTCAAAATAATGTTACAAACACCTACAAGAGTCATCAAGTAGAGTTATCTCAATTAGCAAGGTTGAATTCATATTTTAGAGCATGAAGGGTGCACCAAAGGGCATACACATGATGGATAACTTATATAATGGATGTATCACCTTATTATATTTCAAATGGAGTTTTTAACACTATTATTAGGTCTTAAATCATTTAATAGACACTTATAGGTGTGACTGTGGAAGTAAATACAGTCACAGTCAAGGATGGAAAAGTTTGTCATGGAGATTGGGAAAGTTAGAGGTATTATTATAGGATTCAGAGGTTAAATTTTGGTATGTATCATAATTAGTATTTTTATAATAATATTCAATACTTTTTTATAAGGAATAATTAGGGTAATATACCTCTATTCTATGTTAGAGATAAGACACTTTTCCCCTTGCATAGACCCTACAAAATTAGAAAAGTAGATCAAAACATGAACCAGATGGCCTAGTAGATTTTTAAAAATGTTTGAGAAGTTGAAAAACATATGAAACAACATGAGGAAATAGGTAGGAAGGCTTGAAACTAGACAGGTTGGTCTAGGCTATTAGGTTTACAGGTAGACCTAGTGAGCAAGGTCTAAGCTAATGCTAAAGTAGGGGGCCATTTCTAATTATAACATTTGAAAATAATTATAATTATTTGTATCATCTTCATGGAGGTAAATATAATGTGTCTGAGCTATGTTAGAGGTGTGAAAGGTCATCAATGAGGTCTAGACTATCAGGTTTCACATAAAGCCTAGTAGGCCTAATACTCAAAAGTGGTCCTATCACTTTTTAGAATAAATGTAAATTGTGACCATGTGAGACATGCTACTTGGGATACAAAAAAGGTTATTAAACCTTCACTTTTCAAAAAAAATCATTAGGAAGCTATTTCTTGGCTATACCTTGTAGAATGCATGGAAGAGGCATGAGTGACCACCTCGAGATACTTATAACTTTCATAATACTTTAAATGGGACCTAAAAATGTTTTTAGGTTTTAGGTAGAATCCCTAATATGATCTTAGAGGAATTAGTTTAGAGCTTCAATTTTGTAACTCTATGAATAATGACTAAGACTTGAAAAGACTATAAACCCTCATAAAACCATCCTTAAGGACCCGATTGGGGAAATAAGGTATTTAAATCATCTAGATATAGTGGAAAATCTATGAAAATAATTAAAATATGTAGAGGAATCTATAAGGACTTGACACATGCAATTGAGTTGTACTACACCTATACAAAAGAGGTATAAGAGAGCTTATTTTGACAAATTTATGTATTTTTAGGTTTGAAAGAGTTTTAAAAGATGAAACCACCTTTGGAAGAGATATTAGTACTTTTACTAAGTCATTATTCCCTTATATAGAGTCATATAATCTCCTAAGTGTGCCTACCATCTTCTTCATCTGAGCTAGTCTATTAGGTAGATAGTGAACACATAGTGAAAATGGTAAAAACTCTAATTGGGAACCTTTTGAGATTGGTTTCATGAAATTGATGCCATGGACACTATTTAAAAGTGTCATTACACCTTGTTCATGGATCAGATTGTATAATTTAAAAGGTTTTGGGTGCCAAGTGTGAGAGGTGCATGACAAGGAGTTATTTATGACTATCATAAATGATTGTGCATGGTAAAAGGAATATGAATGATTAGGGAAAATTAAAATTAATGTATGGGATTTTTGGTTATAATTAACCTTAAATTTAATCACTAGAGCTAACCCTATGTAGTGATGAGGTAGTTTTGTGAAGGTAAATCATGGAGGCAGTTTCACATGCAAGCAAGGAGAGAATCTATGCCACATTTATAGGAGTTAAATGAAGTGAGGGAAAATTTTCCTTAATTTAATTTTAGTACATATCTCATTTTATATTCAATTTATGTTTCAACTCATTCTCTTTTATTGAAAAGTGTCTTAGTGACTCTTGAGCTTCCCTTTCTCTCTCTCCTCTCACAATTGCTATAAATACTAGCCTTTTTGGATGTTTTATGGATCTCTCCACTTGGGTATTGTGAATCCCTACCAAATTTTTACATTTAATTAATTAATAATGTTATTTTACCTCATTCAAGTTTTCACTAAGTGTACGTTATGATTTTTGGTCTTGTGTAAACATATTTTGCTTACCTTCACATGTTACTCTTCCTAGTGCCTTGTATGAATTAAAAGTTCTCTTTTATAGGTTAGCAAGAAGTGTCTAATGTTGATTTTATGTATAGTGAGTATATCATTAATTAGTTTTTATAGAATATCTATTGTCTAATTTCTCCTAGCTTAAGCTCTCTTCAAGACCCCATGCTTGAAACATTGATGTAGAAAACAAGTGTTGAATTGGATGAAGTGTATGTGTAGGCTTCTATTTGGTTCCAAGTGCATTGCAAGTGGTGTAATTAAAGAAATTATTTGGTTTATCACCTCTCATAGATTATATTTATTTTTTATTTATCCTTCTCCCTTTTCATTCCCTCAAAATTTAGTAATAGGTTTGAGCTATAGTGATACATCAAGGGAACTAGCCCTAATCTAGAGATATACCTCAAACTTGGGTCACCCACACCCTTGAGGTGGTTCCACTATGCCACTTGAACAAAGAGAGACTTGTCATCTCCTCAAAGGGTGAAATTTTAAGTGATAATAGTTTTTGGCATGCTTGATGGGAACAAAAAGTCTATTCTTTGAGGAGTTTTGGTGTTTTCCTCAAGATATCAACCTTTGGAGGCAATTCCACTAAGTACCAATGGTGACTGCAAGCTTGATGTTTGTGGTATAATTTTCCACCTATAAAAAATGTTGAAAGCTCATGAACCAACTTAGTCTTGGTAGCTCCAATACACTCCACAATAACCTTCAAGTGTGTCAACTATGTCTTTTCAAAATGCCAATCTAATCATGTTTCAAAATTCCCCAAGTCTTTCATGTATTCCCCAAAGTTTTCCTTCTTGGAGGTCCATCCAAGAGAGTATCTAAAGGAAGAGGGATACCACTATTGGAGAATATTTTGAGAGAATAAGGTTGATATTGGAGGCTCATCTTGACAAGGATATTGAGTTGGCAAACTAAAATTTGAAGCAATCCATCATGGTAGAAAAAAAATGAGGTCTCTAAGTGTGACTTTCCTCCATTTTTATCTCATCCTCATGAAGAATCTTCTAAGTCTAGTTTCCCAAGATGGAAGGAAGTAGTGGCAGATTGTGGAAAGAAAGAAAAAAGATGTCTACGTGGAGAAGTTGGAAGTGAAAAGAAGACCAAACCTATTCAAATCCCTCCCATACCTCCTCAAGAAGCCTTGTACCCTTCATCCCAAATTTATTTTACTCACTTTCTTAATGAAGGTCCTATTTCCCCTCAATAGAAGCTATTTAAAGAGAGCCTTACTAAAAAAATTAAGTAATTGGAAGTCATAAATGAGAATCTCTCATTTATTTTAGTGAAATTTGAAGTCAGTAAAGCCATTAAACCCATCCTTTCACCTCCTCCAATTGACCCATTATACCCTTATTCTACCACCGTATATATAAAAGGGCATATAGCATGAGGATATAATGTGAATTAGATGAATGAAGATAGATCAGATTCTAATGGAGAGGAACACATTACCCCTTGGAAGCCTTCTTGGGTTGAAGTTCTTGGTTTTGAGATGCCTAGCATTGGAATCACTAAAAGAGAGAATGAGATGGAAATTTTTTATTGGGTTAAAGATGAAGAAGAGATGAATTCTTGTGAGGAAACATCAATTTGTGATGATGAAGAAGAATACCTTTCTTGTGTTGAAGAGGAGGAATTAGAAGAGTTTCTTTTGGAACCCAAAGAAGGAGAGAGCAAAGAGGTTAAAATAAGGGAGATACAAGTTGAATTCCTTTAAGATATCTCAAGTGATAAAGAGGAAGTATTATATTATTTTGAGTCTCCTATCTATGATGACTATGGAGATGAGTAAGAGGAAGTTTGCAATGAAGTATTTATGACTCCTAAGGTTAAAGAAACAAAAATTGAAGAGGTAAATCTACCATTGCATCAAGAAGAAGACATGGGGTAGACCTATATATAGATGGTCAAGGAATATGAGAATTGTGAGAAGACAAAAATCCTAAGAAGAGAAGCCCAATATGTTGAATAATAGGTATGTGTTGAGAGGCATTATTGACCATTTTTTCCCAATAGGCCAAAAATCAGTCCCCTTCTATCCCTACTATTCTAGGCCATTTCATTTTTTCAATTTTGCATGAATCTATTCATTTCTATGGACTCTGTAAAATTTCTATGGACTTTGCGAAATTTCTACAGACTTTGCAGGTCTAAATCTACAGACTCTACAAGTCTAAATCTACAGACTCTATAGGTAGTCATTTGGCACATGAAGGATCGATTCAAAGAGTGCTTGGTTTTTGCAAGGCTTCTTCAGGCTCTTGTATGAGGAAAAATCATAAGAAAATTTGGCATGGTTGAACCATTGAACCAGTTCAATGCCTTGGTTCAATGCCTGGTTCAATCGACAGTTCAACTGGCCTTGGTTCGAGCCTTTGGTTCAATCGATAGTTTAATCACTCCTTTTCAAAGCTTGGTTATCACTTCAAGTCCATCACTTCAATTTATAGGCTTGGTTCATCACTCGCTTCATGGCTTTTGGTTCAAACAGAAGAGTTTAATGGGCTTGTTTCAACAGTCACTTGAAGCGTTGAACCATTGAATCAGTTCAACTCATTGGTTCAATGCCTTTGGTTCAAGCCTTGGTTTAACACATTGGGCTTAGTTCAAATATAGATTTCATCACTCGGTTCAACTTAGTTATTTTAAGTGGCTTCTAGTTCAATTAGATAGTTTAATGCCAAAGTTCAATGGGCTCAGCGTGCTTCATTAAACTGGTTCAACAAATTGGTTCAATCATTTGGTCCAACGCTTTGGTTCAAATGCTTTAGTTCAATGGATGGTTCAATAAGGAGGTTCAATGAATTGGTTCAAAGGGCTTGGTTCAATGGGCATCAACACATAGTGATTGAACCGTTGAATTGATTGAATCGTTGAACCAATTTTGGTTTAATGGGTTAGTTCAACGGCTTGGTTTAAGGGTGTGCCCTATAGCTATAGGGTAGATGAAGGTCTAGAAGCCCTTACAGAGGGTAGTTCAAAGTCCAAAAGCCCTTATACAGGGTAGAGAGAGTTTTAAAGAGCTCGATAGAGAAGACACAACAACCAATTCTTGCAGACTTTTGTCCATGGAAAAAAGGCCCAAAATAAAAGCCCGCAAAGTAGAAAAGCCACAAAAAGGACCTGATGACTTTTGCCGAGGATGGTGACATCCCAAAAACTATCAAATTTGAGCAAATGAACTAGCCGCTGGGTGATGGCTGTGTGAATGTCAAATTTAACACAGTGAAATATCCATTTGTTTTTAAACTATTTGAGTGCCAATCATGGAAAGAGCCCCAAGGAACATAGTGACCCACCAGAAGATCACCCCTGAGGTGTCAGGAATGCGAAACACCGAAAGCATACAATTGATTACCAAACTTCAAGCAACTTAATATGCGGAAATAACCAGAATCAACAAGTAACTAGAATTCAGAATAACACAGCATATGAGAGACAATACACAACTTGTATTAACACTTTATACAGAAAAGAATACAATAGAGAATATCCCACATCTTCTCCACCACCTTACAGAGGTTTCCCACACCTCAAGTGAACAGTAAATCTTCTCCCCAAAGCTCTCCCTCTCACAGGTCCCAACACCCAACTCAAATACAGAGTTGGTGTTCACCTCCCGTGCTCCACGCACACCACAAGTGCTCCACGCACTCCACAAGCACTCCACGTGCTCCACAAGTACTCAAGGTACTTCAAGTAGATCTCCCATGAACCTGCAATAACCTGCACTTTAACAGACCATACTTATGGAAGGAACTCCCTTGCCTTCCTCTCTTGCTCTATCAAATCAAACAACGATTCTGCTCCCCTGTGAACCTCGACCTTGCACACACATACACCTACAGATCAACGATCTTACTTACCATGTAGATCTCCTATATAGGCCATGCAACTGTGACCAAGATCCTACACTCCTGAAGAACCCAGCTGGCTCTCCAATCCAGTACCAACACACCTGGTACTGAGGCACTAGGAGGAACGCACCATTGCTCTACCTCACACATAGAAGGAGCTTATAATTATGCTCTCTTACTCCCTAGCACACTTTTCCAATACAACCATGAGTCTATTATATAGATCTCATCCAAACAATAATTAGACATCTAATTATAATAACTAGATCCGCAGCTCTCAGTCTATAATTAGCCCTGATCATGCAAACACTTGGTTCGTTAGCTAACTGCCCGTAATTAAATCGCAGTCGAACCACACAGGTGACCGATGCCGGTCCCTGTCCGGCTGGGGGTCACCGATGCTGGCCGATCTCTGACTGAGGTCGGTTGCCTTCCTGCCCTATCCTACCGACGTCAGTTGGCCTGACCGACGCCGGTGTCTCTGACACTCAGAAACTCTCCTGCAACGTCCTCTGTGTCTGCATCAGTGAAGCTTTTAGCTCCACAATCCTAATAATCTCCCACTTGGAGATAAACAGCTACACTATACCTGTACCTGTACTCCATCTAATCTATTTCCTGGTTTGTATCCCTCTTCAAGCTCCCACCTGAAGACAACACACCACACAACCTATGATGTACCTCCTGTCATCTGAGTACCCTGCCACATCTGAACCTACAAATCCATGTAGTGAATTCTTGACCCTGCATAGCAACACCTGCTACCGGTCCCTCTCAAAAAACTTGAGAACCCACTTCCCCGAATTGGCTCCTAACTCTGACAGCTCCCACTGCATGGGAATACTCAGGTCTATACCAGACCTCATGTGATTTCGGACACTGTACCTATCCAGCCCTTAGTGTGCTCCGGTTCTACATCTCGAACCTCGCCAACACCTGATTCACATCAGCTCCCACTCGAGACAAAATCAACCTGTGATCTCCATGCCTCCCATGTCAAAGAATTCCGCTGCTCAAAACTCCTCCTGACATGCCACTGAACTAATCTTACCCTTAGCTCAGCAAAACTCTGTATGTACTAACCCTACTAGCAAATATACCATCCACATATAGCAACAGAATGATGTCGCGACTCATCATCCACCTGGTAAGACAAACCACAGTAGTTACACTGACATTGACTGAAGCCATGCTTCATCCTCCACATGTCAAAACCTGTACCACTGTCCTGCAGCTCCTCAAGACCATATGACTGGTCTTCCGTCTCACGTATCCATTCTCTCTATTCTTCTACTAAGGAATCCATTCATCTCTATGCTTTCATCCTGCTGGCAAACCTACCAAAGCTCCCATTTGGTTCTGCATCATAATCTTGCCTAGCTCCCACCTATTTCCTGGATCCTTCCTGCTTTACAATCAGCAACAAGTATAAAGAAGAGGAACAATGAATTTGAGGGCCTACTTACACCTTCAGTCCTCCGTATGGGTGTTTGAGACTCCTTGACAACATGCTGTCCACCCAAAATTCGTTACAGTGACCGACCTCGGTCACTCCATAGTCTGCATCCGATCGATGTCGGTTCCATGCGTTTGTACCTGACTACCAACCTACCAACACTGGTGTCCCTGCTACCGACGTCAGTCCTCCTGACCGACATCGGTCTTACATATTACCGATGTCAGTCCCATGACCGATGTCAGTCTTACCCTGCCCGACATCGCCGGCTTTGATCTGCACATGACCGACATCGGCACCTGTATGTTCAACGCCGGTTCCTCCTGATCGACGCCGGTGTCTGTGTTCACCTGTGAGTGATGACTTTTTACCTGCGAGCTCCTTTGGATCAAAACACATGTCCAAACTGCTCTACTCAGATGTATCCAGCCTCATCCACTAAACTCTGTCCGCCATCTCCTCCAAGAACACCAAGGCTTTCCAGTTCTTAAGCCTGTCAAATATATCTGTCTTTCGCTTAAGAACATGCATCTCCTTCCTGCTCATGTGACCAAGCCTACGAAGCCACGTCTCCGCAATAGAAGAAGAATCAGTAATATAAACAAGTAGATAAAGTATACCTATTTTCTTACCACCAGCTAATTCAAGTGCTACCATTGTGAGAGTTCTTGTGCATCGCTCATCACCCAATCTTTATGAAGAAATTAGCCATATCTCCAGACCTGGGACCTGCATGACCTTCATCAACACCTGTGTGTTGGCTGCCTGTAATTTCAGCTTCACTTCTCCTTTGCCAATTCTTTGGCAAGGCTTACCAGCTCCTCTACCTGGGGCTGCATGGAAAGAGGCAACCGAATCTTTTATCCAAGATTCAACTTTATCCAAGAAACTTGCAAATACATCCTGTGCAACAACACCTGCTACATCTATATCTTCAGTTTCTTCATGCTGATCTGCTACCAACCAACAATATTCTTTTACCTGCTCTTTCTTTCCATCGGACCGTGAGTAACCGTCTGTGCTTTTCAATTCCTCCATTCTTAGCTTACTTTGATCTGCCATTGCTCTACTCCCACTCAATCAGAAACCCCTGAGAGTGACCTGTAACCAAACACAACCCGCTTCCTACAACCTTAGCTCTGATACCACTTGTCAGGAATGCGAAACACCGGAAGTATACAATTGATTACCAAACTTCAAGCAACTTAATATGCGGAAATAACCAAAATCAACAAGTAACTAGAATTCAGAATAACACAGCATATGAGAGATAATACACAACTTGTATTAACACTTTATACAGAAAAGAATACAATAGAGAATATCCCACATCTTCTCCACCACCTTACAGAGGTTTCCCACACCTCAAGTGAACAGTAAATCTTCTCCCCAAAGCTCTCCCTCTCACAGGTCCCAACACCCAACTCAAATACAGAGTTGGTGTTCACCTCCCGTGCTCCACGCACACCACAAGTGCTCCACGCACTCCACAAGCACTCCACGTGCTCCACAAGTACTCAAGGTACTTCAAGTAGATCTCCCATGAACCTGCAATAACCTACACTTTAACAGACCATACTTATGGAAGGAACTCCCTTGCCTTCCTCTCTTGCTCTATCCGAGTACACACCTGTACTCCAAGTAGATCCTGCCTGATACTGCTCCCTGTTGTGTTGCTGTCTATATGACCTTGCACACCTGCAAATCAAACAATGGTTCTGCTCCCCTGTGAACCTCGACCTTGCACACACATACACCTGCAGATCAATGATCTTACTTACCATGTAGATCTCCTATATAGGCCATGCAACTGTGACCAAGATCCTACACTCCTGAAGAACCCAGCTGGCTCTCCAATCCAGCACCAACACACCTAGTACTGAGGCACTAGGAGGAACGCACCATTGCTCTACCTCACACACAGAAGGAGCTTATAATTATGTTCTCTTACTCCCTAGCACACTTTTCCAATACAACCATGAGTCTATTATATAGATCTCATCCAAACAATAATTAGACATCTAATTACAATAATTAGATCCGCAGCTCTCAGTCTATAATTAGCCCTGATCATGCAAACACTTGGTTCGTTAGCTAACTGCCCGTAATTAACTCGCAGTTGAACCACACAGGTGACTGACGCCGGTCCCTGTCCGCCTGGGGGTCGCTGACGCCGGCTGATCTTTGACCGACGTTGGTTGCCTTCCTGCCCTATCTTGCCAACATCGGTTGGCCTGACCGACGTCGGTGTCTCTGACACTCAGCAACTCTCCTGCAACCTCCTCTGTGTCTACATCAGTGAAGTTTTTAGCTCCACAATCCTAACAGGGGCTAAAAGAGTAGAAATGACAAAGCATTCAAGTGGTGAGGGGAAGGTGAGTCATTGTCAGACAAGCGGTGTAACCTATTTTTTGCAGTTGGCATTGATGAGGGGATAAACAATAGTCGATTTATAGAAAAGAGGCATGACTATGCTCTTTCATTAATGCTTGAATGCCAAGTTAATTTTTGTGATTATACAACATGATTCTAGTAGGTCTTTTTTGAGAAATGACATCAGTAGCAGTGATCTTCCTCTTCTCGATGTGTTCAATGCACATGGGCCACTTGTAGAAATGAACACCAAAATCCTTCCCAAGAAGTGCCAAGTTCTCTTTCTCTTCCTATATATTGTAAACTTCTCTTTTGAGAAAAAAAATTGGCTCTCAGCCTTAAGACAAAACACAACCCAAAAATCTCTTGGGCTTGTAAGGTAGAGCTCTGCCAGAATTTTACCTTGAATTAGAACTTAGCATTTTTACCTCCATTCTGAGTTTTGCATCTTTAGTATGTGTCTATGTCTTGATTCTATGTTAAGTCATTTTCTTAAGGCTTTTGTAGAATGATTTCAGCATGTCTAGTGCATTTTTGAGTCTCCTTTTATAGGTCTATCAGAAGTATGCCAAGAGGAGTATAGGTGAAGCAGATAAGCTACTGCAGTGCATCTCAGAATGCCTCTAGTAGTTATTTCCTCCTTGTATCTCCATAGACCCCTGACCCACTGATGTAGAAGGTTCTCTCATGTTAGATGAAATGTATAGGCACTTTTTTTTGGTGAAAAGTGTATGTTCAGGTTGGGTGGGTCACATTTTATAGTGTATCACCTTTTCCCTTTTTAGGCTTAGGTTCTATTTTCAGCATCTCTCTCTCCCTTTTCATCCCCCCCTTTTTTTAATTTTGTTTGTTAGCAGTAGGAGAAACTAGGACCTGAAAGATACATCAAAGGGAGCTAGCCCTCATCTAGAGACTCTCCCCTCCAGCTTCACCAGTCCCATAGGTGAGAGGGGAGTTTCCATGATTATGTGAAGGCAAGAGCTTGACCTCCTGCTAAGGTTGTAATCTTCTATGTCAATAGTTTTTGGCACACCCAGTGGGACCAACTAAGACAAGTTTTGTCTAAAGAGTTGAATAATTTTTGGTGTGTTCTTCAATTAACCAGCCTTTGGAGGATTTTACATCAACACCAATGGTGACTCTAAGTTGAATCAACTGGTTAAGTAGCTTGGTGCCATCAAAAATCACTTTTTATGTGTATAATTCTTTTTCCAATAATCATGGACCTTGTATTCCTTCATACTACTATGATCAAGCTCAAGTTTTTTAGAGAATCGCCTCAAGTAGCTCTCTTAGTTACCTTGCAATAATAAGGGAAGTGGCCCTTGAGTTTGAGAAGTAGACGATGGAGATTAATAGACTGGAGGAGTAGTATGGATATCAGTAAGAGCTGATGTATAAAGAGGAGTGTTTGTTTAGGCAAGCTCAGGCCTTGCAATCCATGGAGGAAGAGGTAGCAAAACGGAGAAATCCATTTATTCAAGGTAGTCAACCTTATGTGCCCCTTCTTATTCTGAAGAAAGCCCCCTCTTGTGCACCAAATCCTTTCTATTAGATAGCACTTGCTCACTCCAGCACATCTGATGCATCTACTCTCAATCCCATGCACCTGGCTTTCCAACATCAAAGGGCATCAGAATAACCCCCCATGGAGATCAATCTTCTCAATTCCTTATATTGTGAATCTTCCATTGGGGGGAATACCAGAAGCTAGCACATCCCCCTTCTAGAGACTCTTCTAGTGCAACAATAGTCTATTCCTAGCATTCCTCAGCCTCCCCAAGTTTTTCAACATGATGTGCAGATTTTGAGTTGGAGGAAGGAATGCCAGGAACCAGTCCAGAGCCTTGAAGAGGATGATGTTGGTGACCTCCAAGAATGACTCTTTGAGGATAATCTATCCAAGCAAAATAAATATTTAAGGGCTAAGATGAGCCTACTTCTTGAAAGAGAATTTGAATCTTTAGACCTTGTGGAGGAGCCCCAGGACCTTGGAGAAAACAAAGTTGTTGCCTATTCACAGGAGCAAAATTCCAATTTCAAGATCTTGAACTGGGGGAAAATAGTAGAATTATGGAGCAGGAAGGAGGAAAAGCAAGGTTTTTCTCAAAACCTTGAAGAAGATCAGGCTGCTCTTTCTCATGATGATGATAGTGACTTCCAGGAAAGGTGCTTCCAAGAGGATATGGCTAGGAGAATTACAGAGTTGGAATCTAGAGAGAGATTCCTCAGCTAGTGTGTGATGGATGGTTTAGACCCAATAGCACATTCCATGTTTGAACACACCCCACTTACACATTTCCAAGAGAAATATTAGGCCACACTTCATATTGATGAAGTGCTAACCAAATGGAAGGAGGAGAATCATTCGATTCTAGCTCAAGGACTGCCTCCTCTTCCACACATTTTTCCCACTTCACCCCTTCTCAAGGAAGAACCTGTTCTATAGGAGGTGAGTGAGGAACAGAAGATCCAGCCTGTAGTTCTTCAAGAGAATATCTTTGAAGGTCTAGAAATTTGGATCTTTGATGAGGATTAGGAGAATATCTTTGAAGATCTAGAGATCTAGACCTTTGAGGAGGAAAAGGAGAGGCTGGTCTCCCTTGAGGAAAGCCTTGAAGAAGAAAGCTTTGAACAAAGAGGTGATGTTCTGTGGGATGAATAATTAGCTTGTGATTCCATTTAAAAAATCACAGCTATTACCCTTCTTCAAGAAGGCCAAGAGGAAGCAGAGGATGAGTCTAATAGAGTCTTCAACGAGGTAGAAGGAAATGGGTTAGACCATGATGCATTGCAGAGGGAATGTACTGATCAAAGGGATTATGGTGATGAGCCATCAACCATTGATTTGTTGGTGAAGAGCACCATCATGAAGGACCAACATTCAACAAGCTTCCAAGAACAAACATAGTACGTATATGTTGGAAGCATGTTTGAATCTGATCCACTCAGATACCAGCCAATCTAGGTGACAAGCAAGAGGAGCATGTCACCAAATTTCCTTTTCATCTAGCTACTTGCCTGGCACCATAAGTCTTCTTACTAGGAAGGGGACTTAAGAAATTTTCCCTTTGATCCAAGAGGGAGGCAATTATTCTTGGTTAGCTGTATATAGTAGTTTGCTTTCAATTTATTTCTTGCTTTCCCTAAGTGTAGTTTGCACAGGTAATGTTTTTTTAGCCTTGTGTGTTTCCCTTTGTGTGTGGGGTAAAAAGCTTCATGTTTTGATTCTTGGATCTTGTGGGGCTGTTGCTGATTTTTGTTCAAGCTACATCTGACTCCATGCCCAATGGACTACAAGGCAACTAGTCTTTAAGCATAATAGGCATGCTTCCCCTGGGAGTCACCAATTTGTTGACCATTTTTGCCCAACAAGCCAAAAATTGGTCCCCTTCTGTCCCTGCTGCTCTAGGCCATTTCATTTTTTCAATTTTGCATGAATCTATTAATTTCTACAGACTCTATAGAATTTCTATAGACTCTACAAAACTTCTATGGACTATGTAGGTCTAAATCTATGAACTCTATAGGTTAGTCCTTTGGTGCATGAAGGATCAATTCAAAGAGTGCTGGGTTTTTGTAAGGCTTCTTCAGGCTCTTGTCTGAGGAAAAATCACAAGAAAAGTTGGCATGGTTGAACCATTGAACCAGTTCAATGCCTTGGTTCAATGCTTGGTTTAATCGGCAGTTCAATCAACCTTGGTTCAAGCCTTGGTTCAATCAGCAGTTTAATCACTCCTTTTCAAAGCCTAGTTCATCACTTCAAGTCCATTGCTTCAATTTCTAGGCTTGGTTTATCACTTGTTTCATGGCTTTTGGTTCAAACAGAAGAGTTCAATGGGTATTGAAGCATTGAATTGATTCAATGAATTGGTTCAATGCCTTTGGTTCAAGCCTTGGTTCAACTTAGTTAGTTCAACACATCGGGCTTAGTTCAAACATAGGGTCCATCGCTTAGTTCAATTTAGTCAGTTCAAGTGGCTTCCAGTTTAATCAGACGGTTTAATGCCAAAGTTTAATGGGATCAATATGCTTCATTGAACTATTGAATCAATTTAATCATTTGGTCCAACACTTTGGTTTAAATGCTTTAGTTCAATGGACAGTTCAATAAGGAGGTTCAATGAATTGGTTCAAAGGGCTTGGTTCAATGGGCATCAGTGCGCCATGATTGAACCATTGAACCAATTAAACTATTGAACCAATTTTGGTTCAATGGGTTGGTTCAACAGCTTGGTTTAGGGGTGTGCCCTATAGCTAGAGGGTAGCTGAAGGTCCAGAAGCCATTGCAGAGGGAAGTTCAAAGTCTAGAAGCCCTTGTGGAGGGCATAGAGAGTTTCAAAGACCCTGGTAGAGAAGACAAAGAGTGGCCAATTCTTGTAGACTTTTGTCTACAAGAAAAAGGCCTAAAACAAAACCCTATAAAGCAAAAAAGCCACAAAAAAGGACCTGGTGACTTTTGTCGAGGACAGTGATGTCTTGAAAAACTATCAAATTTAAGCAAATGAACTAGCCATTGGGTGACAGTCGCGTGAACGTCAAATTTAACACAGTGAAATATCTATTTGTTTTTGAATTGTTTGAGCTCTAATCATGGAAAGAGCCCCAAGGAATGCAATGACACACTAGAAGATTGCCCTTGAGGGCTAAAAGAGCAGAAATAATAAAGAATTCAAGTAGCGAAGGGAAGGTGAGTCATTATCAGATGAGTGGCGTAGCCTATTTTTTGTAGTTGGCATTGATGAGGGGACAAACAACAGTCTATTTACAAAAAAGAGGCATGACCATGCTCTTTCATTAATGCTTGAATGCCAAGTCAATTTTGGTGATTGTACAACATGGTTCTAGTAGGCCTTTTTCTGAGAAATGACATCAATAGTAGTGATCTTCCTCTTCTCGATGTGTTTAATGCACATGGGCCACTTGCAGAAATGAGTGCCAAAATCCTTACCAGGAAGCACCAAGTTCTCTTCCTCTTCTTATATATTGTAAAATTCTCTTTTGAGAAAAAAATCTAGCTCTCAGCCTTAAGGCAAAACTCTACCCAAAAATCTCTTAGGCTTGTAAGGCAAAGCTTTGCCAGAATTTTACCTTGAATCATAACTTAGCATTTTTACCTCCATTCTGAGTTTTGCATCTTTAGTATGTGTCTATGCCTTGATTCTGTGTTAAGTCATTTTCTTAATGCTTTTGTAGAATGATTTTAGCATGTCTGGTGTATTTTTGAGTCTCCTTTTACAATTCTATCAGAAGAGTCCCTAGAGGAGTATAGGTGAAGCAGATAGGCTACTGTAGTGCATCTTAGAATGCCTCTAGTAGTTATTTGCTCCCTGTATCTCCACAGACCCCTGACCCACTAATGCAGAAGGTTCTCTCATGTCAGATGAAGTGTATAGGCACTTTTTTTTGGTGAAAAGTGTATTGTTAGGCTGGGTGGGTCACATTTTTTGGTGTATCACCTTTTCCCTTTTTAGGCTTAGGTTCTATTTTCAGCATCTCTCTCTACCTTTTCATCCCCCCTTTTTTTATTTTGTTTGTTAGCAGTAGGAGAAACCAGGACCTGAAAGATACATCAGAGGGAGCTAGCCCTCATCTAGAGACTCTCCCCTCCAACTTCACCAGTCCCATAGGTGAGAGGGGAGTTTCCATTGTTGTGTGAAGAAGGCAAGAGCTTGGCCTCCTGCCAAGGGTGCAATCTTCTATGTCAACAGGCATCACTACTAAGAGAGTCTAAATCATGATAGAGTAATATATGATGATTATGAGCCCTTTGAGGATGACTTGAAGATTAATGCTATAATCACATGGGAAGTTTTTCCTACCAACATTAAAAAATATTTAAAACAAGAAAAATTCCTAAATTTACATGATACAACACTTCTTTAAGGAATTAAAGAGGTTTTATCAAATGAGAAGGATAATGAGGTCATCCAAGAAGGTATAGACTTACAAGAGGTCCCCTTCATAGATATGTAAATCTACCATAATGAGATAAAAGGACAATAATATGAGGCATGTTTCTAAGGTCAAGAAGAATTAATATACCTTAGAGGATTGTTTTAGATGACTCCATCAAAGGACATGCCAAGCTAAGGAGCAAGAAAGAAGCATGAGTTATCTAGTACTACATCCAAAAGCAAACATGCTTGGCATCCTCATTCATCTAGTGAGGAAGGAGATTCAAGGTACTTTCCTTTTGATCTAGGAAGGGAGGTATGTTTGGCTATAATTTACATAATTAGTTTTCTTATTATTATGTCTTATGTTCCCTAAGTGCTTAGTAGCAAATGTGTGCTTTTATTTTGTGTGTTTGCTTTGGTCTTGTTGTGTGTTATCTTTCCTTTATGTGTTTTGAGGTCAATCAAATATCTTGTTAGTCAAGTCAAGGTATAATCATGCTATTTTACAGTGTGTTAGGACCTAGGAAGCACCATTGATTACCAAGCAACTAAGCATGCGGAATTAACTAGAATGCACAAGTAACTATAATTTGGAAACAACATAGAATATGAGAGACAATACCCAATTGTATTAATACTCTTCCAAAAGGAAATACAACAAAGAAGATTACCATACTCTTCTTCCTTACACACCTCTAGGGCTCCCACACCTCTAGGGCATAAACAATAAATCTCTTCAAGAGCTCACTCTCTCTCTTACGGTCCCAACACACAACTCAAGCACAGAGTTGGTGTTCACCTCCAACCAATCAGTATCTCTACTGCCAGTACCACTAGTCAGTATCACTACTACCAGTACACAAGTGCTTCATGCACTCCACAAGTGCTCCACGCACTCCAAGTACTCAATGTACTCCAAGTAGATCTCCTTGATCTTGCTACTTATTATGTTGCTGCCACCTTTGATCCTGCTGCCCCGTAGATCACCTTTGACCTCACACACATACACACTTGCAAATCAATGATCTTACTTACCATGCAGATCTCTCTACACCCTGAAGAACCCTTGTCCTTGCCTCACTAAGTCCTTATGATTCTCCAAAATAGTACCCCAGTGGATCTTCTCCCTGATCTAGCATACCTACAGACCAACTTGATCATACACACTCGGCACCCCTATGGAACTAGGAGGAACACACCTTGCTCTCTTCCCTCTAAAGGAGCTAACCTTGCTCAACTCAACTAGAATAGATTATAATACAGCCCATGAGTCTATTATATAGATCTCATGCAAATAATAATTAGACACCAAATTACAATAATTAGATCCATAGCTCAAGACTAAAATTAGCCTTTCAACATGCAAACAACTGGTTTGTTAACAAACTATCCATAACACTCATAGTTTTGAATCACACAGGTGACCAACGTCGGTTCTTGTCTGGCTGGTGATGACCGATGTCAGCTGATCCCTGACCAATGTTAGTTTTCTCTGCACTAGATATGATCGACGTTAGTTGATCAGACTGATGCCAGTTGCTCTGCAACTCAACAACTTCTCAAAAACCTCCTCCATGTCTGCATCAGTGAAGATTCTAGCTCCACAATCTAACAATCTCCCATTTGGAGATAAATAGCTGCACTGTACCTATACCTATACACTATCTAATCTATTTCTTGGCTTGTATCCTTCTTCAAGATCAATCTTGAAGACCAACCACCACACAACCTATGGTGTACCTCCTATCATCCAAGTAACCTACCATATCTGAAGTAATTGACCTTGCATAGCATGAATCCCTACTGCTGGTCCCTCTCAGATACCTGAGAACCCACTGAACTGCTTTCTAGTGTTTCCTTCTCGGATTGACTACAAGCTTTCTGACATCACCCACTGCTTGGGAAAACTTAGGTCTAGACCAAACCTCATGTGATTTCAGACACTAAACTGTCTAGCCCTTGGTGTGCTCTAGTTTTGCATCTTGCGTATTGAACCTCGCCAACACCTGATTCACATCAGCTCCCACTAGAGACAAAATCAACCTATGATCTTCCATGTCTCTCATGCCAAAGAATTTCGTTGCTCCCAAATCCTTTATGGCAAACCACTAAACTAACCTTACCTTTAGCTCAAAAAAACCTTGTATGTCTGAACCTAAAATAAGCTCATCCTCCACATACAGTAATAGGATAATGTTGCAATAATCATCCACCTTGGTAAGACAAACACAATGGTTACACTGACATTGACTAAAGCCCTGCTTTGTCATCCACCTATCAAACCTGTACCACTATCCTATAGCTTGCTCAAGACCATATGACCTGGCCTTCCATCTCATGTGTCCATTCTCTCTATTCTTTAACCAAGGAATCCATTCATCTCTTAGTGCTTTTATCTCGGATGGCAACTCTACCAAATCTACTATTTGGTTCTTTTCTAAAGAAATCATGCAATGCTCCCACTATTTCCTGGATCCTTCCTGCTATGCAGTGAGCAACAAGTATAAAGAAGAGGAATAGTGAATTTGAGGCTTACTTACCTTTTCAGTCCTCCACATGGGTGTTTGAGACTCCTTGACAGCTTGCTATCCACCTAAAATCCATTCCAGTGACTGACCTCAGTCACCACACAGTCTGCATCCGACTGACATCGGTTCCATGCGACTGTCCAGGTTGCCGATGCCAATTATCCTATCGACGTCGGTATCCACCTACCTGACACCACCAACTTTGCCTATCTATACATGATCAATGTCAATGCCTGTCTATTTGATGCCAATTTTCCCTGACTGACATCGGTACTTGTGTTCTCTTGTGAGTGATAACCTTTTACTTATGAGCTCTTTTTGGATTAAAACCCTATCCAAACTACCCTGCTTAGAGTTACTCAGTCCCATCCACTAATCTCTATCCATCATCTCCTCCATAAACACCAAGGCTTTCTAGTTCTTAAGTCTATCAAACACATTTGACTTCCTCTTAAGAACATGCATCTCCTTCTTGCTCATGTGACCAAGCCTACAAAGCCACATCCTTACAATAGAAGAAGAATCAGTAATACAAGCAAGTAGATAAAGAGTACCTACTTTCTTACCACTTGCTAATTCAAGTGCATCCACTGTGAGAGTTCTTGTGCATCTCTCATCACCCAAATTTCCTGAAGTAATTAGCCACATCTTCAAGACTGGGACCTGCATGACCTTCCTCAACACCCATGTGTTAGCCACCTGTAATTTCAGCAACACTTCCCCTTTGTCAATACTTTTACAAGGCTCACCAACCCCTCTATTTGGGGCTACATGGAAAGAGGCAACAGAATCTAGAAACCAAGATTCTACTTTATCCAAGGAACATCCCAAAGCATCCTATGTAACAACACCTATAACATCTGCTTCTTCAGTTCCTTCATGCTGATCTTTTACCAACCAATAATTTTTCTTTACCTGCTCTTTCTTTCCATAACACCATAATTAACCATTCATGCTTTTCAATTCCTCCATTCTTAGTGTACTTTCTTCTGCCATTGCTATACTCCCACTCAATTAGAAACCCCTGAGAGTGACCTATAATCAAAACACAAACCTACTCCATGCAACCTCAGCTCTGATACCAACTGTTAGGACCTAAAAAGCACCATTGATTACCAAGCAACTAAACATGCGAAATTAACCAGAATGCACAAGTAACTAGAATTCAAAAATAACACAGAATATGAGAGACAATACCCAATTATATTAATACTCTTCTAGAAGGAAATACAACAAAGAAGATTGCCACAGTCTTCTTCTTTACACACCTCTAGGGCTCCCACACCTCTAGGGCAAAACAGTAAATCTCTTCAAGAGCTCACTCTCTCTCTTATGGTCCCAACACACAACTCAAGCATAGAGCTGGTGTTCACCTCCAACTAGTCAGTATCTCTACTACCAGTACCACCAGTCAGTATCACTACTACCAGCACATAAGTGCTCCATGCACTCCACAAGTGCTCCACGCACTCTAAGTACTCAATGTACTCCAAGTAGATCTCTGTGATCTTACTACCTGCTATGTTGCTATCACCTTTGATCTTGCTGCCCCACAAATCACTTTTAACCTCGCACACACACACCTACAAATCAATGATCTTACTTACCATGTAGATCTCTCTACACCCTAAAAAACCCTTATCCTTGCCTCACTAAGTCCTTATGATTCTCCAAACCAGTACCCCAGTGGATCTTCTCCCTGATCTAGCACACCTGCAGACCAACCTGATCATACACTCTCGGCACCCCTGTGGAACTATGAGGAACACACCTTGCTCTCTTCCCTCTAAAGGAGCTAACCTTGCTCAACTCAACTAGAACAAATTACAATATAGCCCATGAGTCTATTATATAGATCTCATGTAAACAATAATTAGACACCTAATTACAATAATTAGATCCATAGCTCAAGACTAAAATTAACCTTTCAACATGTAAACAACTGGTTTGTTAACAAACTATTTGTAACACTCATAGTTCTGAACTACATTCGCAATCGACGTCAGTCCCTTTCTGGCTAGAGATGACTGATGTCAGCCGATCCCTGACCGATGTCAATTTTCTCTACACTGGATATGACTAATGTCAGTTGATCAAACTGACGTCGATTGCTCTGCAACTTAGCAACCTCTCAAAAACCTCCTCCATGTCTGCATCAGTGAATCTTTTAGCTCCACAACCTAACAGAGTGCATTTGAGTCTCTTTTCCTAATGGATGGGATAAGGCTATTGGTCTTGACATAGGCAAGCATGTTATCCCTAGGTATTACCAAAATTGTTGACCAAATTTCAATTTTAGTCAAATTAGGTCAACCCTTACATATTAAAACTTTTCACAAGTTCCCATATGTCTAATAGGGTCTCATGTGAATCTAAATACCTTACCTACCTTGCTTTAGCCTTGGTCTAAACCTAGCTTCCTTGTACTAGTCTAGTCAACCAAAGTCAACTTTTGCCAAACATGGTCAAAGGCTCAAATTATTTTTTAAATATTCTAATGTGGTAATTTAGGTGTTTTAAATTATTCATAAGTCATAAATTGATCCTTTACCATGTCTCATGTGTAAAATAGGCCTTTTGGGCACATTTTTAGCTCATTTAATTACTTGTACAATTTTTCAAAGAAGCATATTTATTACCATGAAAATTTTCAATGTGGAGGAGGTTAGGATATGTTAGGAGGTAGTCAGAGTTAGTTCAAGAAGTAATTTATTATAGAAAGAGGTAGTTTTTTCTTAAAAATAACCCTTATTAGCACTTGTATAGACTTGGGAAGTTTGCCTTCAATTAAAAATGTGGGAATGTGCCTATTCATCTCCTTAAGACCTATAACATGCCTGGTGTGTAGATATATTTCATTAGATAAATCAATTTTTGATTCTTTTTCTTCTTTCTTACCTTTGTAAGCCAAGAAGAGTCAACTTTGGATGCATAGTATAGTTTGTACAGGTGGAGTTGGGAGGAACTCTTGGGGCTTGAAAGGACTAATTTGAGTCAGATTCAAATTCATGGCAATAAATTTTAGTTTCATGTCTCCTCCTTTATTAACTATCACTAAGAAGCTAGATAGCTTTTTACGCTTCATCCATGAGGGGTCTCCTTTTTGAGCTAGTTTTAGAATAGTTTGCTTTGGTTTGATGAATTTAATTGTTCCATATGTTTTTCAAGGCCTATCCACTATTTTTACATGATTATCTTGGTTTTGGAAGTCTTAAGAGTCTAATAAGCCTCTTCTAGGCTTATTCTTGGTCTATTTTCAACTTCACTGCTCTATACTAAAAAATATGCACCTAAAGGTGCCTTGAAGCAATTTTTTCATGTTAGTATGAAGGAATGGAAGGTTGTATCTGATGTTAAGTATTAAAAATTATTTTTAAGTGGTTTAAAATCCTTTACCTTGTATATTCTTGCTCCTTCTATGCCTCTACCTACATAACACAATCAAAGCAGTTACTTATAGGCCCCTGTTGGCATCATGGTGACATATGGGGAAGTGGAAGGGTACTAAAATTTCTCAACATTTCCAAATATGCATCGACATTCCTAATGGAGGTACACAAGATTAAAATTCATAAAGGCTTCATCTTTTTCATAAAATACCATCCTTGCTTCCTGATATCCACTATAGCTGGTCTCGATAGAGGTTGAAATGGTCATTTTGGAGCTTTGAGACATAAGATGAACCCTATTTGAGGTCCTTAATAATATGAATACATGAAAGGCCTTTTTGAGGGATAAATTTGAAAATGTATAAGATGGAAATACATTTAAAGGAAAGAGACAATATATTTAGGGATTTTGTCCCTAAAAATACCAAATAGAGGTTTATAAGCTTTTTGAAGAAAGCATATAACATGATAGCAAAGTTTTTAAGACATCCAATTTAGTGAATATTATAGATATATAATAGGTAATAACCCATGATAAATATAAGGTCAAAAGATGAGAGAAGGTGGGTTTTTGAAGGCTCCCAACATGCTCATAAATAGACTGAGGGCGGTTAGTAACATCTACAAGAATACGACCCAAAAAGATCTTTTTCACCCAAATGTTTCAATTTCAAAACATGATTCATGATTTAATAGTTTTGATGGTGGATAAATTAATTTTTAAATCTCAAGCAATCATTAGAAGAGAGGGTATTGATAAGGTAAAAATGTATTTTTTCACCTCAATAATTAAAAGAGTGTGTTCTCAAACATCTATACCAGATCCAAGCAATACATGTACACTTACATAAACACCTACAGGTAGGGATTTAGACGAGGATGTGTCGATCACAGTCATGATTGGATTAAACTCAGTCTTAATATATGATATGTATATAAGGATATATAAGTAATTAATAATACCTATACATAATTCTAGGGTCAAAATAAGGTCACAAAAACCTACATGAGTCATCAAGGAGAGTTGTCTCAGTCAGCAAGGGTGAATTCATATTTTAGAGCATGAAGGGTGCACCAAAGGGCATAAACATGATGGATAAATTATATAATGGATGGATCACATTGTGATATTTCAAATTGAGTTTTTAACACTAGGATTAGGTCTCAAATAATACAAAAGACACCTATAAGTGTGATTACAGAAGTAAATATAGTCACAATCAAGGATGGAAAAGTCTGCCTTAGAGATTGGGAAAGTTAGAGGTCTTATTCTTGGATTCAGAGGATAAATTTTGGTATTAATAATAATTTTTAGTTGGAGAATAGTATTCAATAATTTTTTTTTAAATAAAAATTAGGTTAATATGCTTTTTTATCTATCTTATAGGTAGGGCACTTTTCCTCTTGCACAAACCCTACAAACTTGGAAAAGGAGATCAAAACATGAATAAAATGGCCTAGTAACTTGTCATAAATATTTTAGAATTTGAAACACATATGAAAAAACATGAAGAATGAGTTAGGAAGGTTTGGAACTAGACAAGGTGGTCTAGATAATTAGGTTTTTAGGTAGACCTAGTGAGCAAGGTACAAGCCTAATGTCAAAGTAGGGGTCATTTCTAATTCTATCATTTTACAAGCATTCTAATGCTATGGATCATCATCATAGAGTTAAATATGATGTTTTTGAGATATATGAAATGTGTGAAATGTCATCAAAGAAGTATAAATCATTAGGTTACATGTAAAGCCTAGTAGGCCTAATACTCAAAAATGGTCCTATCACTTTTTTGACTAAATGGGCATTATGACCATGTGAGACATGGTCCTTGGGATACACCAAAGGTGATATAACCTTAAATTTGTATAAAATTTCATCAAGAATCCATTTCTTGGCTTGAAGATACTTACACCCTGTAGAATGCATGAAAGAGGCATGAGTGACCATCTTGAGATGCTTAGAACTTTCATAATACTTTGCATGGGACCTCAACATGTTTGGAGGTGTTTGGGAAGATCCATAATATTCTCTCATAATAATTAGTTTATATCTTCAATGTGTCAACTCTATGAATAATGCCTAAGATTTGAAAATACTAGAAACCCTCACAAAACCCTCCTTAAGGAGCTAATAGTGAAAAGGCCATGAAAATTATTATAAGATGTAGAGGACTCCTCAGGGACCTAGCACATGCAATTGAATTGTATGACACCTGTATGGAAGAGGTACAACATATATTATTTTGAAAATTTTTAATATTTTGTATGTTTGGAAGAGTTTAAAAATATACAACCACCTTTAGTAGAGATATTAGGAATTTTTATAAGTCCTCATGCCCATATATTAAGTCATATAATCTCCCAAGTGTGCCTACCATCTTCTTCATCTTAGCTAATCTATTGGGAAGATAATGAACACTTAGGAAAAATGGTGAAAAATCTAATTGGGAAGATTTTGAGCTTATTTTCATGAACTTGATGCCATGTAAACTCTTGAAAAGTGTCATTCCTCCTTATGCATAGATTATATTTTAGAATAGAAAGGTCTTGGGTGATGAGTGTGAGAGGTGCATGAGAAGGAGTTATTTTTTACTGTCATAAATGATTGCTCATGGTCAGAGGAATAGGATTGATTAGGGACCATTATAATGCATGAAATGGCTTGTTGGTAATCCTTCCCCTTTAGAATAATCATCAAACATAACCTTATGTAGTGAAAGATATTTTTGTGAAGGCAAATCATGGAAGTAGTTTCATATGCAAGCAATGAGAGAATCTATGCCACATTTAGAGGAGTTAAATGAAGCGAGGGACATTTGTCCTTAATTTAATTTTATGACCTATCTCATTCTAGATTCCACTAATTTTTTAACTCATTATCTCTACTTGACAAGTGTCTTAGTGACTCTTGAGCTTCCCTTTCTCTCTCTCCTCTCATAATTACTATAAATACTGGCCTTTTGTCTATTTTATAGATATCTCCACCTAGGTATGGAGAATACTTACCATATTTTTGCCTTAAATTAATGAAGAATGATATTTTACCTCATTTAAGTTTTCACTAAGTGCACATTATGGGTTTTGGTATTGTGTAAGTGTATTTTACTTACCTTCACATGTTACTCTTCATAGTGCCTTGTGTGAATTGAAAGATCTCTTTTACAGGTCAACAAGAAGTGTCTAATGTGGATTGTAGGTATAGTGAGTAGCTCATTCATTAGTGTTTTTAGAAGACCTATTGTATAAGTCCTCCAAGCCTAAGCTCTCTTCAAGACCCCATGCTTGAAACATTGATGTAGAAGATGAGTGTTGAATTGGATGAAGTGTATGTGTAGGCTTCTCTTTGGTTCCAAGTGCATTGTAAGTGGTGTGATTAGATAAAATATTTGGTATATCACCTCCCCTAGATTATATTTGTTTTTTATTTTATCCTTCTCCCTTTTCATCTGCCTAAAAGTTAGTAATAGGTTTGATCTATAGTGATACATCAAGGGAAATAGCCCTAATATAGAGATATACCTCAAACTTGGGTCACCTATAGCCCTTAGGTGGTTCCATTGTGCCACTTGAATGAGAAGAGACTTGTCATCTCCTCAAAGGGTGAAAGTTCAAGTGACAATAGTAAATTTATAAAACTGAGATGAACATCTAAGGTTTATATTTTCTAAATTTAAAAGATAGAGGTTCTATAAAAGTAATAAATAGTTTCTACACTAACTAAAGATATTTCATAATGTTTCCACTCATGGGATGTCATAATCTCTTTTCTATCATCGCACAATGGGTCTCCATCTTCGTAAGAATAGTATATCACATATATATCATATTTAATGCAATTGTATTCCCATACGGGTTGATCACATCTCTCATCCATATTTTTATTATGAAAAATAATAATTCATCTATACATATAGAAGCCTTACCTCTGTGTTATCTTCCAAGATAACCTTGTCTTCCATGCATCTATACACCTCCATGTTACTTATCAAAGTATTATTTCACTATTTGTATGACATATTTCCATCTTTATTTCATCTCTTATAAATAGTATTCTCATCAACTCTCTCAATATTCATCATGTAAAGCTTCTTTAAGAAATCTAGCTACAATCTTGAATGTACGAAATGACCCAAAAATTTGGAAACCATATGTTACTAATCATGTACCTTGTTTTTATCCTTCTATGGTCCTCTCACTTAGATATCATTCCAATACATGAATAAAAATATAGACAAATTATTACATGCATCATTTACCCTCATGGGCTCTAAAAAATTCACATCCATAAAATATGTTTCTAGTTCAACTATCCAAGTCAGGAATTGTTATGGACTTCCTTTTCCAAAAAAATTTATCATCAATACATTTACATCTTTCCTTCACCATAACCTTGGGTGGTCTATTTTGTCTATTGGAATTTTCCACCAATTATTTGGCCTCTCTCTAAATCATCCAACCTCTCTTTTAGGGATGACAACCCCATCATTATTTCTTCCTAAACACCTTAACATGTAGTTTCACCAACATCACTTTATGTATTCATATCTAGTCTTATCTAGAATCTTTTCAACATCTTTGTCAAGCCATCCACCTCATGTACTATTATTTTGAGTGTAATATATCTCCAAATTCAAAAGGATTATCTTTCATAATATAAAATAGACTCAAAATATATCCTCTCTTGAACTCCCTCTTAAATTTTTAGGAATTCTCCTATGTAAGATTCTCTCTCATAACTTAAAATACACTATGTTGATGCCTAAATATGTATCACAAGTTCCCAGAGTGTTCAAGAACACTTATAATTTAAGAACTTTAATAATTTAGTGCATTAGTTGTAGGTTGTGATAATGCTATTATCTGTTGATGAAATAGAGGCAAAGTAAGTGGACTATTTCAAAATATTTATAATATCTGGTGGTTACGATCCACTGTAGCAAAAGTCCATCTATGAAAAATATGAAGTATATTATGCTAATTTTTTTGAATCATTATTAATAACTAATCTAAAGAATAATCTATGACAATTATTTATAATGAAAATTAAGCTAGGATGATTTGATTAAAAATAAGTAAAAGGAAAGGCAAGATAGAGAAGAGATGTTTTTGATCTTCATTACAAATATCATGATAAATTTCAAATATCATCCTTTCATGTACTTAACCAATGAATGACATTAAATAACATAAGCTCAAATCTTATTAGACATCAAGAAAAAATCTAAGGATGGTATGAAACAATGCAAATAAGAATCAAGTTCATTTAAAATATTTACCCCTGCAAGTAAACAACATTATCCCAAATGCAAGAAGAGTAAGAAAATGAAATGAACCTTAAAATTTTGATCAACCTAAAATTGACACAAGTTAATAGCTCTATATTCAAATTACACATTATGAATTCATGAGAACCATTCAAATCTATAAATTAAAATAAACAAGTGAGAAAGAAGCCAGGATAACAAAAGACAAGCAAATTTGGACAATCTTTACAAAATTCCTTGATTATATTGATTTCTCAAAATCTACAATTAAATCTTGGCTCTAAGAACTCCCTCTCCTTTATACAATTGATAATACTCCTTTTATAGAAGGCAAGAAAGTATGTTAGTCATATCCAATTACAAAAGTATAAGTGTACAGACAATTGTCCTTTTTTATAAAGTTTTAGAATACACTAGACTTTTCCTAATGGACTAGCCTATAGGAAATGTGCTTTACAAAAATCACATGCCTTTATAATAATAATATTATATTTTGAAAATATTACAAAGTTCTTATAAAAAAATAATATTTTGAACTAGCTTTGAGGCCCCTATGTTGATGCAATCCCCTATTTCTACTGAAGAACCTTCATTGCCTTCTCATGCTATTCATCAATCAAATTGAGGTTAAAATTAGCCTTCATAAAAAGTTCATCTTCTTTCTTTTCCAAATTTTTAAATTCTTTATCATGTCTTCCCAAGGCTTTTTTAATGATTCTTTCTTTAGAAATATTTTCCTCTAGTGTTAGGATCATATCCATAACCCTGTTGTTGTCCATTCTATATTTTCCTTCAATTTTGTTCTTGACTTCCTACATGACTAGGGTGGTTCTATTTTTTAACTCTTCATCTATGATGAGGCCTTTGGAGTTGAGTGTAATTTGTTTTTTGATCATGGTCCCCAAGCAGTGTTCCATCCTATTTAGCAATTCCTTGTCATCTTCAAGGAGACCTTCCAAATAATTAGACCATACACTAAAACCCTTGATCATATCCACAATCAATCCCATGAATATGTTAAGATGAACTAGGATAATGGTATTAAAACCAAGGATTTCATGTTTCATCAAGAAGTTGGTCAGTTCTTTCATTTTTTCTCTTAAATTTTTCCATTGAGTGGTTAAGGATTTTGTTGTTGCATCCTATTGGCTCAATACATTCTATTTGGACCTTGTTAACTTTAGATAATTGAACATGTCATAAAATTATGATTCAATCATCTTAATCAAAGCATTAGGAACTGACAATATAGCTTGCTTCTCTAAATTTTATTTTTGATTTTATAGATTCTATTTTTTCTAATACACACCTTTGAGAGTAGCCTACAACTAGGTTGACTATGCTTGGGATAATTCAAGCACATTTTCCTCAAAAATAGGGATTTATCCTATTTTTTCCCTCTTACTAGAGTTAAGCCAAAAAATGGTTCTACCTTTTGTAAAGTAAACTCTTTTCCTTCAATTATGGTTTTATTTTTAGTCACCCTCTATAGACTGGTAGTTATTGGGTCAAATTTGACACCAACCAAATATTTTTTTACTTGAGGAGCAGGGGTCTCAACTTGTGTTCAACCTAAAGCTCCTAGGGAAGTTATTCTTTTCTCTTGTTCTTATTTCAAGGTAGCTATCCATGGCTTCAATTCTTCATACACTAGTATGTTGATTGCCTGCATCATTGACCAAGGATGGTGTAAGGTAGGGATATTATATATGTTTTAACATATACACCATTTAGGAATGGTTGGGCCTTGGATTGGGTTTTCTTCACTTAAAAGGTTTACCTCACTCAAAGGATGAATGAAGGTCAACTTTAGCTTCTTAGTTTTTATTAGAACTAATTCTTGTTCAGCTTTTCTATTTGAGGTATCCACTGGAACTAATCCTAAGGCCAATTAATTCAAATTTTATTCCATTTCTTCCTTATCTTAAGCTTCTTATTCATCAGATTGGTAAGCACTAAATAACATTGTAAGTACATCCTCAATTATTTTCATAGGGTCTAATGATACCATGTCAATATCTTCAATTAGTGACACTTATTCTATTTCTTGGGTCGAGGATGATGCTATCTCATTAGGTTTCTTCTCTTCTAGCCTTTATACAACTGGTGCCTCCTAATTTTTTGCTTGTGTTGATGGATGTATGAATAACTCTCCATTGAAATAATTATACTATCTAGGTCCTAATTACCACCTGTCATCACTTCCCTTTTACTTTGTAATCATCTTAGCTTCTAGCTTGATGTTATGTTTCTTTAATCTCCACAAGACATTGGAAAATGAAGATGTCTTAGTGTATATGGGGATATAAGGGCTAGGTTTGTGCTCATAAGTCATATTTGTCCCTTTTGCCTTCAAATGTTTTTTAACGCTTCCATAGGGGTCTCATTGTCTCAGCTCATCAACTTAAAAATTGAAAGAGGTTATATGTTTGGAGGTAGCCTCTATATAATCCCATTATTGAAACATAATCCTACCAATGGTTATGGGGAGGGTGTGGAGTAGTCCCTTCTTCTTAGTTTTACACAAACCATCTATCCCATTGCATACTTGGTAGGCCACTTATTGGTCTACTAGCTTGATTGGCACATGAATTGGTATCTTGAGTGGGGTGAATTAGGTTCCCTCAATCTTGATTATAGTGTAATTTAGATATATCCATATATCTCTCATAAATTCAATATTTTTCTTGACTAGAGGGTTGACCCTCATCATTGGGATCCCTGTGATGGCCTCAACTAAGGCTAGACAAACAAAATCATAAATAAATTAAATATGGTCCCTATATTTGAAAAGATGCAACTTGGAGTAATATTGGGATATTGTTTGTGTCCCATTAGGTGATCATTCCCTAAAGCTGGGGATTTTGGTGGTGGTAAGTAGGGCATCCATCAATTATGACATCATGTAGAATTAGTTCCTAGTTTTCTTCTTAATTGTAGAGAACTACGTACTTAAATAAGTGCTAATCATCTTACCTAGAGGAGGGGTGAGTTATTTCTCAACCATGAAATAAACAAAGGGGACCCAGAGTTTGTCTACATATATGGTGGTTGGATTCCCACATAATCAGTTCATCATAGTCATGATCATCCTAGTCCCAGGTCTAAATTGGCTAATTGGGATGTTGCCATTGAAATCAGAGAACACTTCATTCCTAGAATATAACCCTAGGATAAGGATGGTCTTTAGGTCATTCTTATTAGCACACTCATTGATTGAGGTTACATCTACTTGTGATTTGGGTAATTTATAGTAGTTATAAAAGGTAGTTTTCTTAAAGCTATACTCATGAACTATC
Organism: Torreya grandis; assembly: GCA_037957365.1. Classification (NCBI taxonomy): domain Eukaryota; kingdom Viridiplantae; phylum Streptophyta; class Pinopsida; order Cupressales; family Taxaceae; genus Torreya; species Torreya grandis. Next base: position 233,838 of record JARHVA010009634.1, read on the forward strand.
ATGTCTTGATTAATTTTATCATCTCTAAAAATAAGAGTAAGAATTTTCAAGTAATGTAGTACCTAAAGTTGTATTAAGTGAAATGGAGACCTATCATCTAAATTACCACCAATATCTCCTCATTGCATACATGATATCCTCCTCTTTTGTTATGATTAGTTTCTCCTCAACTATCCAAAATATCTTGGACCAATGAATGTCTTTAATGTTCAAAGTGGTGGCATCAAATTGTGTTTCTTTAAAAGTTCTTCCCTCTACATCTATAGTTAGATAAAGCTCTGCATCTCCCCTAGAGGTGCCTTTTTGAGTTGTCATGGTTTGAATTTGATAAAATTTCTCACAAGTAGGATGATTTATAGCTCTATATTAAATTTCTCTTGCTTAGATGATAATCTAACTTTCTTAGGCTCAATTGTGATCAATAGAGGGTTAAATTCGGGTTTTTATGCATTTCAGGGATTTTCTTAAAGTCCTCTTAGAGTTTTAATGGTTGTAGTTTTTTGATCTTGTATGAACTTTGTGCTTTAGATTTGATTTGGATCTTTGCATTTATACCTTTGCCTTTATAAACCCACAAGATCTTTAGATTTGTCATTTTCTACCTATGTGGCATCACCATGGCATCCATATGAAATTTTCATGGCACTTTGGTTATTAAGATGATAGAAGTGACTGTTGTCTTTTGAAAATTTCACATTGATATTTCACCATTGGATTGATACACATGAATCAACATGGTTTGTTTATCTTGATCCATAAGATTGAATGTCATTAGTCTTGAGCTTGTTAAAATGCCCACATTGAATGGTTATCTTAAAATTGACATTTACATGCCCATCATTTGACATCCATGGGAATGTCTTTGACATCTACACGATCATTAATTTTTAGGTACCTCCTTGGGAATCTTTGCTAAGATAAATTTTGACATCTGCACACCCATCATTTGACATCCATGTGAACTTATTTGATGGCCACATAACCATCAATTTTAAATTACATCTATAGGACTCCTCATTAATTTTTCCACTTGTCACTTTCAAGTTTGCTCTACTTCATGTGTGTGCCATTTGGAAGCTCCATAGGGATTTTTCACTCCATATCCTATCAACTCTATTAGGTTAACATGCTTTCACCACATGGTGATCTTGCATCTTCTCATAGCTTTGTTGAAAGGTCAATGTACACTTTGTATCATTAGATCACTTCTATTTGGTCAAATGCACTCTTTTGGATCATGATAAGGGATGCACCACCATTGGTTGCTTAATATCCTACTAATGAACTCATGACACTTGTCATCATTTTGGGTATTTGAATTATCAATGATCATTACACTCTATTGGATCAATCTCATCCAAACTAATGTGGATAATTGATCTTACAAAAAAACATTAAAGTTAGGCCCAAAAATAAATAGGACTTAGACTAAAGTTTTTTTTTACTAAGGTTTTAATTTGTTTTAATAAACATGAATAAACTTTAGGCTCAAGTTTAGTCTAAGATTTTAAAACATAATAAAAGGGGACCCCAAAATATATAAAATATTTGGCATAAAGTTTTTAGCCCAAGATAGAAACATAATAAAAAAAGGACCCTAAAATTTATAAAATACTTGGCATAAAGTTTTTATCCCAAGATAGAAACATAATAAATAAATAAAAGACCCTATGAATAATGGAAGACATAACATAAAGTCTTAGCCTAAGTTTTTCATTATATTAATAAATACAATTAAAAATTTAGTGTAAAACTTTAGGCTAAGTCTATGAGATAATAAAGGGGCCATATTCTTAGTTTCCAAGTTTGATCTCACACCATTGGATCATGTTTATCTGATCAAACACGTACCATAGATCATAATCTATGAGATTGAGAGAGATTAGTTCCCTATTTTTAGATTCTATTTTGATCTCACACCATTATATTAACCTCACTTGATTAAACATGGGTCATTGCTCCTACAGACCAACATAATGTTTAAGTTGGGCTCAAGGATACATAGAACTTAGACTAAAGTTTCAGACCAAGGTTATTTTTGACCAAATTTGACTTGTAGGTCAAATTGGGGCACCCCTAGGTAAAAAATTGGTTTTTAGATGTTTAAGGGGTATAATACATATGTCACAAGGTTTTTTATAGGTTATTTAATGCTATTTAATGTTATAATCACCTTGGTCCTTAGTCATTTTAGCCTCTTTAGTCATTTTGAGTCATTTTGAGGACAAAAAGGGGGCATTTAATGAGTTCTATAGATTTTATTGGGAATTTTGAAGGTTAAAAAATATTATTTCACATCCCATGTGTCCCAAGATGTATTAATAAATTGAAATAACTGAAATATGGTAGGTTATTTAGAATAAAGGGCAATTTTCTTGATGAAGAAGGTGACTTTGGCACTTGTACAACCCATGGGGAAGTGTGACACATGGGATAAGATCATGGTATGTATATTAATATTATTAAAGATTAATTACATGTTTTAAGTTCTTTTGAGTGATTTTTTTAGTTCAAAACCATTCTACTCCTTTTTCACCCTTCTTGGCAAGCAAAAAAAGTCCTCAGGTTTAAACTTGGTAAGGTTTGCAGAGTAGGTTTCAGATCAAACGTAGTGGGGAGGTGAAATTAAACTTAGATAAATTGATTTAAATATAATTTTTTTGAATAATATTTACATGTAGTTCATGAACCATCCTCATGAAGTTGACTATACATTTTTTCTTGCTATTTCATGCACCCTATAGGTTTTACTCAATTTTTGGCAATTGTATAAAATCTAGTTGGTCATATTGGATAAAAATTATGTTTTCATTATTATATAATGATATTTATGGTTTTTTTCATGTTTTAAGTTAATTTTATAGTCCAAATAGCTCACTTTTCAAGAAGGTGTCACCATGTGAGCTTTCAGTCAAAGATCTATATTTATAGAGTGTTTGGTTCCCATAAGAAGATTATATGAACATGATGTGATGTTTATCATATATTAATTATATATGTATTATAAACCTTCATTTTTTATTTCATTACATCATACATGGAACAAACTTGTAGTCCAGTGTCATACTCAATCAACTTCTTGCTCACTCCTACTTGTAGCTATGGTGAAATATATGCATGGGGCTTGTAAAACATGTTCACAAAGATGTGTTTAAGGTTTTAAGGCCTTGATATACCCTCTAAAAACATGCTGTATTTATTAAATTTTTAATTTTGATGAAATAAAGAGGGATTGTGATGTCATGTGCAATATTTGCATTCAGTTTGCCATTGACAAGGGCCTACAAGAGTTTTCAAGCATTGAAATGTGATATAGAAACTTTCCTCAAGTTATTCACACCATTATCTATTTTTTGACATTTGAAATAACATGGATGTTGGTCATGAGGTCAAGACCATGATTTTTTCCTACCTTTGCATCTTCACTACCTACAAATAGGAAATGTGCATCTATAGGTGATCTAACAAAGAACAAAATAACCATTTTGAAGTGTTAACATTGATGATGGATCTCTCTTTGAGTTACTAGTGTTAAATTCATTCCATATTAGACATATTTTCAATTTTAACTAATAAATGGAGGTTTCAAACCATGCAAAATTTTTAAATGATAGTGTTTAGGCCTTCCTTTCTGAAAAGATGAAAAAAATTCTTAGGTGTTTTGATGACATTTTGTAATAAGGGTATAAGGACTATTGATTCATCCTAATGTATTTTATTTGAGTTTAACGCATAGTATAATATATTTTAAAAGTATATAAATTAGTTAATCAATGGAAGGTAGTGTTTAGAAGGCCCAAAGGTACCTCTTGAGCCACTAAAAATGGTCAGTATCACATATAGGCATGATTTCAAAGGAGACTATATCCTTCTAAAAATTATAGTTATTGACCTTGTCAATATATGAAAATGGTCTAAAATGGTAAAAGAAACATATTTTACCTAATAAATCATCATAAGTACTAATAATCTATGTTTATACTTCTATACCACCTTTAGTTTGTACACAGGCCTGAATAACCACCTACAAGAAAATAGGTAGGCAATGAACTAAACTTGGTGCTTTAGTGGTATTTGAGCCCATATATGGTGAATGATAGTATGAGTAGATACTATATGAATATAATGTTTCATTTAAAACATTAAAACATCATGACCAATGCAAATTAACACTTATAGGGTTTCATCTTCTTCAACACAGTTGATTGTGTTGACTAAGTAGGCAAAGAGAAAGTAAATTGGATTTCTTGAGATGTATAAATCATAAAGGTGAAAAAATGGTATAAAAAAATTAAAATATTATTTCAAGGAAATATAAATATGTATGTGAGATTTTAATTCGAGATTAGAACATATGGATCACCCACAAGAATCATCCCTTGAAGAGGAAACATAGAGATACAATCAATTGCCTAAGACTGGTCTTAGGTGCAATCCACTTCAAAGTGTGAGATAGATAGTTATAATATGGATGAAAATAGTTTTAAAATTTTAAATAATGTTATAACACTTGATTATATGTTTTTTAAAACACAAACACCACTTACAGGTCTTGAAACTCTCATACAGTCAACTATGTTGACTAAGATAGGCAAAAAGATGAGACTTGACACCTAAGGTTATATTGCATAGAACTAAGGTAAAAATTGATTCAAAAAACTGATATGTCACCATAGGGAGATATAATTGGGTTATTTTCACATTTTGGTTAGTTTCTAACTTTTATAAATAACACCTACATGGCTCTTCAAACATTTATATATAGTCTGCAATTCAAGACAGTTGATTGGAGAAGCATGAAGGTTAGAGGGATCCAAGATAATTAATGTGTTTTAGGAACCATAAAAATGATTAAAACAATTAAAAATATATATTATATTTTTATATAAATCAAAGGGTAAGGTATCCAATAAAAAACATAGTCCACTATTAAAAAATATTGCACATAGTCCTTTTCTCCAAGGGTCTATTTTAGGTTTTGGATGAGTTAAGAGGTATATTAAACTATTCATGAGCTCAAAATTTATAAAAATAATCCTTAAAACCTAGATAGGCCCATAAAATATTTACATTTGTTTTGGGAAATAGGGGAGTGCCCTATATTTTGTCTTAGATAGAGGGCACTCCCTTTGTACATGAAGCCTACAATCTTGAGAAGAATAGTGGAATGGGTAAACCAAGATATTTTTAGAAATTTTATGAGGATTTGTAAATTTGTATGATATAAAAAAAAATTATAAACCAAACACAAAGGAATTAAATGGAACTAATTTATTTAGGTGGCTAGTGTTGCAGGCAAGCCTACTAGGTAGGTTTTGGCCTAGTGCCCAAATGAGAGGTCAAAACCATTTTTACCATAATATATATATATATATATATATATATATATATATATATATATATATATATATATATATATATATATATATATATATATATATATATATATATATATATATATATATATATAATCATTTGAAATTTTTTTTTGGGGTAATTTTGGATGTGAACAAGCTTTTTTAATATAGAGGAAGCACAAGGAGGTCATTGTTTGAGATAAAATCCAACTCAGGCCTATTAGGCAAGGTTCAAGCCTAAGGCCAAATGATAGGTCATTCACACTTCTATCATGAGATGAGAATTACCATGAATTAGATCATGTATATGTAGAAATAATAGATGTGTTAAAACTATTGATATGCAAATGAAACCATTAATAACTCCATTTTGAGCTTAGAACTACATCAAACCTATGTAAGTTGGAGAAAAGAGCTCGATAGCTAAAGTTTAAATACTCATATCTACTTGAAGGTTGTGAATGTATGCCAAATGAGTTTGGAGGTGTTAAAAGGGGTAGTATGGATCATTATTTTGGATTTTTTTTTGTATTTTTAAAGTCTCATTTTTATGAACAAATCTTAAGAATGCAAATAGGCCTAAACCCATTATCAAACCCTTGCAAAGACCAATTTGATGAAATGAGAGAGATGATGCACAAAAATATATTAGAATGGAATAAATGATGATTTGATGTTAAATAAGACTAATTCAAGATCCCTACCATCATAATTAGTTGTATGGAATTATATGAATAGGGTAATTTTGATGATTTTTATGTTGTGTAAGCTACAAGAGGAGTCTAAGGATGAAATAAAGTTTGGAGGGAATATTAAGAATTTTAATAAGTCCTTATGGTAATTTTTTTCTAATAAAAAACTCTTAAGTATCCAAATAATGGCTCTCATCTTAGCTAGCCAAAATTGGCATAGTGGATAAGCTAGTGAGAAGGGTGGACAACTTCATGTGAGCTAATTTTTAGGTTTCCCTAATGCTTCTAATGAAATTAAAGGTCTTTAAACTTTTAATACACTTTATACCATGTAATTTCATTGAAAATTGATGCCTTTTTGGAATCCAAGTGTTTAGGGTACATGAAAGAGGAGAGTTTTGGACTAAAAATGATGATGACTCATTCCTAGATGATTCTAGAAGACTAGGCCTACAACCAATGCATGAAGAGGCATGTATGAGACTCATCCAATTATTTAAAATCATTATACCTATCCATAATCAGTTTTTTGATGTTAAAATAGTGCTAATCATGAAGGTATTTTTTCTAATCTAGTTAAGGAAACTTCATGCCACTTTGTAATAGTTTGATGACTTGTATAGACACTTGGGCTACTTTAAATTGCATGGTTCATCCCATATCCTCTTCTCATACACAATTAACTAATTTTCATATCTTGAAATTTGTCCTTGTGAACTTTGAACTTTTGTCTTTTCTTCTCTCTCTCTCAAGTTATATAAGAACTAGCCATTTTGGCCATTATAACTTATGATCCTCTTGAGTATGTAAAAATACCTACTCATTTGGACACCATTTTATAAATAATACTATTGAATTTTACCTCTTCATGACTATTTATAAGTGTGTTTTACTTGGATGATGAATCTTGCTTAGTGAAGACCATGGATTCCTTAGCATGTTGTCTCATTATTTCACCCTATTTGTAGTTAGAAAGATTCATCTTATATGACATGTGAAGTGTTCTAATAAATTTCAAGGATTGAGTGAGTCTATTCATTAGTTCCATTTAAGGCCTCTTGTCTAGTCTTCCTATTTATTCACATTTATTCATAACCTCATACTTTAACATTAATGTGAGAAGATCCAAATTAGAAAAGTGTATCTTTAGTTTGTCCCTTGATTTCATGTGTAACATGTAGATGGTTGGAAGTCATCATATTATGTGGTGTATCACTTCCATTAGAATAGTTTGATTTTAGTTATCTCTCTCCCTTTTCCCCCAAAAATTTTAGGTGTAGTTACAATCCAAAGAGGTACATCAAGAGAGCTATCCCTATCTAGAGATTCACCTCATCCTTAGGATACCCACAAGCCTAGAGGTGTTTCCATTGTGCCACTTGGATGAGGAGAGCTTAGGAATCTTCTTAAATGGTGAAAATCCAAGTGATAATAGTTTTTGGAATGCCCGATGGGACTCTTGGTCCAAGAGGCTAAAATATTTTTGTTATCTTTCAACAACTAGCCTTTAGAGGCATATATCCATGCATCAATGGTGACTCTAAAGATATATCAGCTAGTCAAGCAACCCAAGTTATCCTTTGAGGATTGTTGGTAACCTTTTATTTTGTATTATTTCTTTCAATGAAGTTTCATGACTAATTTTAGTGTTGAACATTATTTTACACAAGTTGGTGAGATATTTCAATCTTGTGCCATTCCATATCAATATGAATAAGTTATTAATAAGACCATTCATGAAGTATATCAGTCCTATAATCAGCCTTCTCTGTATCTTTCTCTTAGTCAACCTAGTCACTTCTAAAGTAAATGAGGTATATGAGGAGGAAAAGTGTTTTCCTTTTTACAAAGAGGGAGAAATGATCATTAGTTCTTCCATCACTTTGAAAGATGCCATGGATGGTCAAGGACATATTATTAATCACCTTTGTATTATTTTTTTGAAATCATTGGAGTAGGCTATATTCTTTTTCAAAGAGTCTATGATCTAGTCAAAGACAAAGAAGGTAGTATTGGCACTCAAGTATGTATGTAAATGAAATAAACCTTTCAAATCTATCCTTTCAATAATTATATACATTTCATGATGACATGTTTGAATTCATCAAGATGGTATATCATACTCTCAACTAGTTAGGAGAAACACATAATCTCTTGAAGGATAAAACAAGCTCCTATTGGCCTCAATATTCTAAGGAATAAAAAATCAATCCTCTTAAATCCATGCTTATAAAGAAGATGCAAATTGACCATGAAATGAAGAGTGGGTAGAAGTATGAAGTATGTGAACATGTTTAAGAGGAATATATATACATTAGAGAAATATTTGAAGATGATCTACTTGAGAGTAGGTCAAGTTAAGTGCCAAGGAATAAGTCTAATCTATAAAGCATCCAATTCAAGGAGAAACATGCTTGGCACTATGATCCATCTCATCAAGAGGATGATCAAAGAAACTTTCCTTTTGATCCTAAAAGGGAGGTATGCGTAGTTATTATTTGTTCATAGTAGTTTGTTATTTGATTCCCCTAAGTTCTTTGAGCACGTGTGTGTGTGTGTGTGTGTGTGTGTGTGTGTGTGTGTGTGTGTGTGTGTGTGTGTGTGTGTGTGTGTGTGTGTGTGTGTGTGTGTTGTTAGTTAGTTTGTTTTGCTATTGTGTGTCTTTACTTTGTGTAGTTGAGGTAATTATTTATCTTGTCTTGATCAAAGCCTATGTTCAAAATCCTCTTGATGTATTTTATAATTTAAATGACTCCCTAAGCCTAATGTACTGATAAGGCTATGGTCTAATTAGCATAGCAGGCACGCTACCCCTATGAGCCACTAATTTGTTGACCAAATTTGACCTATAGGTCAAATTGGGGCTCCCCTAGGTAAAAACTTGGATTTTATATGTTTGAGGGGTCTAATACATATCTCAAAAGGTGTTTTATAGGTTAATTAATGTCATTTAATGTTATACTAGCCTTGGTCCTTAGTCATTTTAGTCATTTTGAAGTCAAAAAGGGGCATTTAATGAGTTTTGTAGATTTTATTGGGAAGTGTGAAGGTTCTAAAAGATTATTTCATGTCCCATGTGTCCCAAGAGGTCTTAATCAATTGACATAACTTAAAGGTGGTAGGTTCTTCAAAAGAAAGGGTAATTTTCATGAGGAAAAATGTGATTTTGGCCCTTATATGGTCCATAGGGAAGTTTGCCACATGGGAAAAGATACTGGTATGTATCTTCACCTTTTCTGAGCTCACTTACATGTTTGAAGTGCTTTTGAAGTTCTCTTTTTGGCCCAAAACCATTGTGCTCTTTTTTCACCCTTCTTGGTAGGCAAACATAGTCTTTAGGTTTGTACTTGGTATGATAATCAAAGGATGTTTTAGATAAAATTAAATGGGGAGGTAAAATTAAACTTAGATAAATTAATTTACATATAAAGAGTTTGAATAATGGTGGCTTGTGCTTCATGAACCATCCTCATGAAATTGATTATACTTTTATGCTTGTTGTTTCATGTACCCTATAGGTTTGCTCCATTTTTGGAAATTTTGTATAATCAAATTGGTAATATTAGATAAAAATTATTTTTTTCCTCCTTATATAATTATATTTATATTTGGTTTCATGTTTCAAGTTGATTTGATAGTCTAAATAGCTCACTTTGTAGGAAGGTGTCACCATGTGGGGTTTCAGTCAAAGATCTATATTTATAGAGTGTTTGGTTCTTAGAGGAAGATTCATAGGAACATGATGTGATGTTTATTATATATTAATTCCATATTGATAATATACCTTCGTGTTTTATCTCATTACATAATACTTGGAATAAACTTGCAGTCCATTGTCATACTCAGTCAATTTCTTGCTCACTCCTACTTGTAGTTATGGTGAAATACGTGCATGAGGATTGTAAAATATGTTCACAAATATCTGTTTAGTGTTTTAAGGAATTTTTATACCCTTTAATATCATTATTTAGTGATTTAATTTTTAATTTGTTTTAGGAAAGATGGACTGTGATGTCATGTGCAATATTTGCATTCAGTTTGCCATTGACAGGTGCCTATAAGAGTTTTCAACCATTGAAATGTGATATAGAAACTTTAATAAAGTTATTTAGACCATGATATATTATTTTGTATTTTTAAATATAATGGATTTTGGTCATGAGTTCAAGGCAATGATTGTTTCCTACCTTTCCATCTTCACTTCCTGCAGATACAAAATGTGCATCTATAGGTGATCTACCAAAGAGCAAAGGAACCATTTTGAAGTGTTAAGATTGATGATGGAGCTCTCTTTGAGGTCATAGTGTTCAAGTAACTCCATATCAGACCTATTTTAAAGGTTAAACCATCAATGGAGGTTTTAAACCCTGCTAAAATTTCAAATGATAGTGTTCAGATCTTCCTTCCTCAAAAGATGAAAACAAAGTTCTTAGGTGTTTTGATGACATTTTGCAACAAGTTTATAAGGATTTTTGATTCATCCTAATGTTTTTATTTGAATTTAACACATAGGAGAAGAGATTGGAAAAGTAAAAGGAGTATTTAATCAATGGAAAGTAGTTTTTAGAAGGCCCAAAGGTGCCTCTTGAGCCACTTAAAATAATCAGTATCACCTATAGGCATGATTTCAAAGGAGACTATCTCCATCCAAAAGTTGTAGTTATTGACCTTATAAACATATTTAAATGGTTTAAAATAGTGAAATAAAAATATTTTACCTAATAAATAATTATAATGACTCATAAGTTGTGTTTAGACCCTTATACCAACCTTTAGTTTGTACACAAGCTTGATTCACCACCTACAACAAAATAGATAGATAGTGAACTAAACTTGGTGCTTTCATGGTATTTGAGCCCATATAAGGTGAATGATAGTATTATTATATAATATATGTCTCTAATTTTTCATTTCAAACCTTAAAACATCATGACCAATGCAAATTAACACCTACAGGGTTTCATCTTTCTCAACACAACTGACTGTGTTAATTAAGCAGGTAGGGAGCAAGTAAATTATTTATTGAGATGCATAAAGCATAAAGGTGAAAAAAATGGTATAAAACAATTAAAATATGAATTAAATTAAATATAAATAGGTTTTTTATCTTCAAATTTAAGCTTAGAATAAATGAATCACCTACAAGAAGCATCCCTTGAAGAGGAAACATAGAGATATAGTCAACTTCCTAAGACTGGTCTTAGGAATAATCCAATTCACAGTGTGAGATAGAAAATTAAAAAATGGATTAAATGAGTTTTAAAACTTCAAGTAAGGTTATAAAACTTGATGTTAGGGTCTTAAGCACACAAACACCACTTATAGATCTTAAAACTCTCATATAATCAAGTATGTTGACTAGGCTAGGCAGAAAGATGAGACTTGGAACCTAAGGTTGTATTGCATATAAATAAGGTAAAAAATGATTAAAACCATTTATAGTTCACCATATATAGATTTAATGGGGTTCTTTTCACATTGTGGTTAGGGTATAACTTTTTTAAAGAACACCTATAGGGGCCATCCTCAAACATTTTTACACAGTCTTAATTCAGGATAGTTGATTGGAGAAACATGAAGGTTAGAGGGATACATATTACTAATGTGTTTGAATAACCATCACAATGATGATACCCATTTAAAAAATCTCTTATCATTTGATATCAAGTAAAGTAAAAGGTATCCAATCAAAATCATAGTCCACTCTTGAAAAATCATGCACATAGTCCTTTTCTCCAAGGGTCTAGTTTAGGTTTTGGATGAGCTAAGAGGTTTATTGACATATTAATCAGCTCAAAATTTATACAAAACACAATTACAACCTAGATATTCCCATATAATATTCACATTTATCTAGGAAAATAAATCCATTTTGAGCTTAGAACTCAAGAAAAGAGCTCAATAGGTCAGGTTTTGATATTTATATCTTTTTGGAAGTTATGCATGGATGAAAAATAGGTTTTTAGGTGTTATCAAGGGTCTTAAGTATCATTCTTGTGGATTTTTTTTGTAGGTTGAATGTATAGTTTTTATGAATAAAGCTTAAGAGGTCAATAGGCCTAAAACCCTTGCAAAGACTAGTTTGAGGAAATGAGAGAGATAATGCACCAAAATGTAATATAATATCATGAATGATGATTGGATGTTAAATATGACTCATTCAATCTCTCTACCATCAAAATTAATTATATGAACTTGTATGAACAAGGTGTAAAATTGGGTATTTTTTCACCATTTTTAATGTGTAGGATACAAGAGGAGTCTGAGGATGAAATATAGTTTAGATAGAATATTATGACTTATAATAACTCTATATAGTAATTTAATTCTAAGAAAAAACTCCTAAGTGTCTAAACAATAGCTCTCATCTCAGCCAGTCAAAACTGGCATAGTGGACAAGTTAGTGAGAAGGGTGAAAAACTTCATGTGAGTTGATTTAAAGGTTTACCTAATTATTATAAAGAAATTTAAGGTCTTTAAAATTTTAATAAAATCCCTTACATGTAATTTTATGGAAAATTGATGCCTTTTTGGAATCCAAGCGTGCAGGGTGCATGAAAGAGGAGGTTTTTGGACTACAAATGATGATGGCTCATTCCTAGATGATTCCAAAGGATGAAGCCTACAAATAATGCATGGATAAGAATAAATAATACCCTTAAACTTATTTCAAATCATCAGACCTATACCTAATTTGTTTTGGGTTGTTCAAATAGGGCTAATCATGAAGGCAATTTTTCTGAGCTAGTTAAGGGAATTTCATGCCACTTTCTAAGAGTTTGATGAATTGTATGGACACTTGGGATTATTGACCTTGAATAGTAGATCCAATATACTCTTATAATTCAAAAGTAACATATTTTATAATATTTACAAGTGTCTTTGTGACCCTTTAACTTCTCTTTTCTCCTTTGTCTCTCTCAAGTTCTATAAGAACTAGCCATTTTTTCCATTGTAACTTATGTTCTTCTTGAGTATGGTGAAACCTTGGTCATTTGCATATAATTTTATAAATAAGAATACTAATTTTTACATATTAATGACTATTTATAATTTTTTTTACTTGGATGATGAATCTTTCTTAGTGAAGACTATGGATTCCTTAGCATGTTGTCTCATTCTTTCACCCTATTTGTTGTTGGAAATCTTCTTCTTATAGGTCATGTGAAGTGCTATATCAAATGTCAATGAATGAATGAGTTACCCTATTAATTAGTGTCATTTAAGGCCTCTTATATATTCCTCCTAACTTTTTTACATACATCCATAATGTTATAATGTAACATCGATCTAAGAAGATGTAGATTGGAGAAGTGTATGTTTAGTTTGTCCCTTGATTTCATGTGTAACATGCAAATGGTTTGAAGTCATGATATTATTTGGTGTATCACCTCCCTTAGAATATTTTTATTTTAGTCATCTCTCTCCCTTTCCCCCTAAAATGTTTAGGTGTATTTTCAATCCAAAGTGGTACATCAAAGGAGTTATCCCTATTTAGAGATTCACCTCATCCTTAGGCTACCCACAAGCCTAGAGGTGTTTTCATTGTGCCACTTGGATGAGGAGAGATTAGGTATATCCTCAAAAGGTGAAAATATAAGTGACAATAGTTTTTTACATGGCTATTAGGACTCTTGGTCCAAGAGGTTAAAATATTTTTGGTGTTGTCTTTCAATAATTAGCCTTTAGAGGATTCTATCCAAACATCAATGGTGACTCCAAAGCTATATCAGCTAGTCAAATAACCTAGGTTATCCTTTGAATATTGTTGGTAAAATTTTATTTTGTATTCTTGATTTCAATGAGGTTTCATGACTAATTTTTTTGTTGATAACTATTTTACACAAGTTGGTGAGAAATTTCAAGATTTTTCCATTCGATAGCAATATAAATAAGTTTTTAATCAGTCCATTCATGAAGAGTATCAGACCTACAATCAACCTTCTCCATATATTATTCCTAGTCAACCTAGTTTCTTCTCAAGTTAATCCATTTCCACCTTCAAAAAAACACTTTTGGGTTATGAGAGGTATATGTTAGATCTTGACACATAAAGAAGATATGGTCAAGAGGTTCTTAGTCATATTATTCATAAGGTGAGAGATGCAATAGAGTTGGTCAAAAGAGAATGGGTACCTATGTAGAGAGTCAATTGGAAAAGTCTCACAAGTGAGTGGCTTGGTTTCTTCTTAGAGGATAGGCTATGATTTCATGAAAGGAAACCTCACCAAACTTATCAACCTTCATATCTAATTACCCATATTAAATATCATCCATATTTGATATCAAAGTCACCATTTTCTCAATCAATTATAAGAGAGTTGAAAAGCGAAATCCTATTTTTGAAGCTAGGCTTGATAGGAATATTAAGTTGGATAATATTCACATGAATTAGTCCATGTTAGCAGCAAAGGAAGTGGAATTAAATTAATAATTTTCCTCTCATATTACATCCCCACCACCTCAAAAAGAGACTTTTAATCCTAACATTCTAAGCTGGAATAAGATTGTGGAGTCATGGGGAAAGAAAGAGGAAAAAAGTCTTAATAAAGTATGTGAAGTTGAGAAGGAGCTTAATCCTAGACAAACCCATCCCACCCTTCCTCAAGAAAAAACTTCTAATCCTAACATCCTAAGATAGAGTAAGATAGTGGAATAATGGGGAATGAAAGAATATAGAAGCATTGTTAAGAAGTGTGAAGTGGAGAATGAAGTTGGTCCTTTGTAAGTCCTTCCCACCCTTCCTTAAGAAGCTTCTTGTGTTATATGTTATCCCTCATGTATTCCTTATGCTCATGTTGATTCCTATGAACTTCAAGAGAGACTTTTCCAAGAGAACATAGCCAATAAAATTGAGGAGTGAGAGTCAAAGATCAAGTTGCTATGTCAAGATGTGACATAAGGTTTAGATCCAAAAGAAGATCCTATGCCTAAACACACCCCATATAACCTTCCTCAAGAGAATTATCAATCCCAATTAGATTTAAATGAAGTTACTGTCTAATTGAAGGAAGAAAATCAAGTTGTTTTAGCCCAAGGTCTACCTCTCCTTCCTCAAGAGCTTTCAAAAGAATCCCCTATAGTTCACTCTCAATTTGATTTTGAGTTCTATGTTCCACCTCCACCAACAAGTTCATCTCATCCTCACCCCATCACCCTTTGCCTTGATGGAAAAATGGTATGGGAACCTAAGGAGGATCAGTTGGTTGATAAAAAATTAGAACTCTTGATTGAAGAAAGTCTAGTTCCTAGGTAGCCCAATTGGACTACGCCACATGACTTTAAGATGCCTAGTCTTGGCATCACCAAGAAAGAGAAGGAGATGGAAGATATTATATTCCTTGAGAAACAAAGTCATGTTTTGGTAATTGATAAGCAACTTGAGATCCATTGAGAGGTCTTAAGTGATGAATGAAAGGTGGTTTCTTATGTTGAAGTTTCTGATTAGGTTGATGAGGAAGAGTGTTTTTATTTTGCCAAAGAGGGAGAAATGATCATTGATTCTTCCATCACTTTTAAAGATAAAATGGATGGGAAAGGAAAGGTTCTTAATCAGCATTTGGATGACATGATTGAGATCATTAGAGTGGGCTATACTCCTCTTCAACGAGGCTATTATCTAGTCAAAGGTGGAGAAGGTAGCCTTGGTACTCAAGTAAGTTTGTAAAGGACAATAAACATTTCAAATATATACTTTAAAGAAGAATATACATTTCATGATGACATGTTTGAAGTAATAAAGATGGGCTATCATCCTCTCAACCAGTTGGGAGAAACACATCAACTCTTGAACGATAGAATAAGCTCCTATTGGCCTCAATCTTCTAAGGAATAATAAACCAATCCTCTTGAATTCATGCCTATAAAGAAGATGCAATTTGACCATGAAATGAAGAGTGGGAACTAGTATGAAGTATGTGAACATGTTTAAGAGGAATATATCTAAATTGGAGACCTATTTGAACATGATCTACTTGAAAGAAGGTCAAGTGAAGTGTCAAGGGATAGGTCTGATCTAAAAAGCATCCAATTTAAGGAGAAACATGCTTGGAATTATGATCCATCTCATCAAGAGGATTATTCAAGAAAATTTCCTTTTGATCCTAGAAAGGAGGTATACTTAGTTCCCAATTTTTCATAGTAGTTTGTTCTTTGATTCCCCTAAGTGCTTTGAGCACATGTGTGTGTGTATCTTGTTAGTTTGTTTGATTTTCTTTTGTGTGTCCTTAATTTGTGTGGTTAAGGTAATTATTTGTCTTATCTTGATAAAATCCTATGGTAAAATTCCTCTTGTTGTGTTTAAAATTTCAAAGGACTCCCTAAGCCCAATGGATTGATAAGGCTACTGGTCTAGTTAGCATAACATGCATGCTACCCCTACGAGTCACAAATTTGTTAACCAAATTTGACCTACAAGTTAAATTGGGGCACCAATAGGTAAAAAATTGGTTTTTATATATTTGAGAGGTCTTATACATATGTCACAAGGTGTTTAATAAGTTAATTAATGTCATTTAATGTTATACTAGCCTTGGTCCTTAGTCATTTTAGTCATTTTGAGGTTAAAAAAGGGTATTTAATAAATTGTATGGATTTTATTGGGATGTGTGAAGGTTATAAAATATTATTTCACGTCCCATATGTCCTAAGAGGTCTTAATCAACTGACATAACTGAAAATTGGTAGGTTATTCATAAGAAAGGGAAGTTTTCTTGGGAAAAAAGGTGAGTTTGGCACTTTTATAGACCATGGGTAAGTGTGCCACATGTAATGAGATCATAGTATATCTATTAAAATTCATAAAACTTAGTTATATATTTTAAGTGCTTTTAAAGTACAATTTTTGGCCCAAAACTAATTTACTCCTATTTCACCCTTTTTGGCAAGCAAAAATAGTCTTTAAGTTTATACTTGGTATGGCCAACAAAGGAGGTTTTAGATAAAATTCCTTGCAGAGGTGAAATTAAACTAATATACATTCATTTAAATATAAATATTTATAATAATGGTGGCTTGTGCTTCATGAAGCATCCTCATGAAGTTGACTACACACTTTTGCTTATTGTTTCATGTAACCTATAGGTTTTGCTCCATTTTTGCAATTATGTATAATCTAATTGGTAATATTGAATCAAAATGATGTTGGAATCCTTATATAATTATCTTTATGGTTTGTTTCATTTTTCAAGTTGATATGATAGTTCAAATAGCTCACTTGGTAGGAAGGTGTCACCATGTGAGGTTTCAGTCAAATATCTTTATTTGCAGAGTGTTTAGTTCTCAGAGGAAGATTATTAGGAACATTATGTGATATCTATCATATCTAAATTCCATATTTATAATAAATCTACATTTTTTTATCTCATTACATCATACTTTAAACAAACTTGTAGTCATTATCATACTCAATCAATCTTCTTGCTCATTCTTACTTGCAGTTATGATGAAATACATATATGGGGACTATAAAACGTGTTCATAGAGATGTTTTGAAGGTTTTAATTCCTTGTTTTACCCTTTAATATCATTATTTAGTGAGTCAATTTTTAATTTGATGTAGGAAAGAGGGACTGTGATGTCATGTGCAATATTTGCATTCAGTTTGCCATTGAGAGGTGACTATAAGATTTTTCAAGCATTGAAATGTGATATAGAAACTTTAATCAAGTTATTAAGACCATGATATATTGTTTTATATTGTTAAAGAGCATGTATGTTGGTCATGAGGTTAAGACAATGCTTGTTTCCTACCTTTCCATCTTCATTGCCTGTAGACAGGAAATGTGCATCTATAGGTGATCTATTAGAGAGAAAAAGAACCATTTTGAAGTGTTAAGATTGATGATGGAGATATATTTGAGGTCATAGTGTTAAATTCACTCCATTTAGACCTATTTTCAAGGTTAAACCATAAATGAAGGTTGAAAACCCTAATAAATTTTCAAATGACAGTGTCCAGGCCTTCCTTCCCCAAAAGATGAAAATAGAGTTCTTATGTGTTTTGATGACATTTTAAAATAAGGTTATAAGGAATTTTGATTCATCATAATGTATTTTATTTGAATTTACCACATAGGAGAATATATTGGAAAAGTACATAGAGTATTTAATCAATATAAGGCATTTGTTAGAAGTTTCAAAGGTGCCTCTTGAGCCACTGAAAATAGTCAATATCACCTACAAGCATGATTTCAAAGGAGACTATCTCCATATAAAATTTGTAGTTATTAACCTTATCAACATATGAAAATGTTTTAAAATGGTTAAATAAAAATATTTGACCTAATAAATCATTATAAGGACTCATAAGTTGTGTTTAGACCCCTATACCCACCTTTAATCTGTACACATGCCTGATTAACCACCTATAATAAAACAAATAGGTAGTGAACTAAACTTGGAAATTTAGTGGTATTTGAGCCAATATAAGGTGATTGATAGTATGAATAGATACTAAATGACTCTCATGTTTCATTAAAAACCATCAAACATCATGACCAATGCAAATTAACACCTACAGGTTTTCATCTTCCTCAACAAAGTTGACTGTGTTGATTGAGTAGGCAAGGAGCAAGTAAATTAGATTTATTGAGATGTATAAAGCATAAAGGAAAAAATGGTATAAAAAAGTTCCAATATGAATTAAAGTAAATATAAATATGTCTATTAACTTTGAATTCAAGTTTAGAACATATGGATCACCTATAGGAAGCATCCCATAAAGAGGAACCATAGAGATACAATCAATCGCCTAAGACTAGTCTTAGGAGTAATCCAATTAAAAGTGTGAGATATATAGTTATATAATGGATGAAAGGAGTTTTAAAAATTAAATTAAGTTTATAAAACTTGATTATATGTTCTTATTCACACAAACACCACCTACAAGTCTTGAAACTCTCATATAGTCAACTATGTTGACTGAGACAGGCAGAAAAATGAGACTTGGCACCTAAGGTTGTATTGCATAGACCTAAGGTAAATAATGATTCCAAAAATTAATATATAACCGTAGAGAGATTAAATTTGGGGTATTTAAACATTGTGGTTAGGGTCTAAATTTTTCAAAGAACACCTACAAGGGTCTTCAAACATTCATACACAGTCTATAATTTAAGACAGTTGATTCGATAAGCATGAAGGTTAGAGGGATCCAAGATGATTAATGTGTTTGAGGAAACATAAAAATTATGAAACCCATGTAAAAAATATTTTATAATTTTATAAAAATCAAAGGGGAAGGTATCCAATAAAAAACATAGTCCACTATTAAAAAATATTGCACATATTCCTTTTCTCTAGGGGTCTATTTTAGGTTTTGGAAGAGTTAAGAGGTATATTGACATATTAAAGAGATAAAAATTTGTAATAAAAATCCTTAAAACCTATATAAGACCATAAAATATTCAAATTTGTCTTGGGAAATAGGTGAGTGCCCTCTATTTCGTCTCAGACATAGGGTACTCCCTTTGTGCATGAAGCCTACAATCTTAGGAAGAATGGTGGAATGGGTGAACTAGGAGATATTTAGAAAATTTAGGAGGATTTTTAAAGTTTAATGGAATATATAAAAAAATTAACAACCATTAAAAAATTAATTAAATGAAAAAAGTGGTCTAGGTGGCTAGAGTTGTAGGCAAGCCTACTAGGTAGGTTTTGGCCTGGTTCCCAAATGAAAGATCAAAACCATTTTTAGCATAAGGTAAGATATATAATAATTTAAATTTTTTTTTGGGTTAATTTTTTATGTGAATAATATTGTGTAATATATATAAATCACAAGGAGATCATGTTTTGAGTTAAAATCTAACTCAGGACTGCTAGGCAAGGTTCAAGCTTAAGGCCAAATGAGGGGTCATTCACAATTATAGCATGAGATGAGCATTAAAATTAATTAAAAAATGTATATTGAGACATAATATATGTTTTAAAACTATTTATATTTAAAATAAACCATTAATAAATCCATTAATAGCTCATAACTACATTAGGCCTATGCAAGTTGGAGAAAAGAGGTCGATATGTCAAGTTTAGATACACATATCTTCTTGGAGGATATGAATGGATGAAAAAGGAGTATTGAGATGTTATAAGGGGTATTCATTATAATTATTATGATTTTTTTTCAATTTGAATGTATTTTATTATGAATAAAGCTTAAGAGGCAAAATAGGGCTAAAACCCTTGTTAAACCCTTGCAAAGACTAATTTGAGGAAATGAGAGAGATAATGCAAAAAAATGGACCAAAATGTCATGAATGATGATTTTATGTTATATATGACTCATTAAATATCCCTAACATTAAAATTATCTGTACAGACTTGTATGGATAGGGTAAAAAGTAGTTTATTTTTGACCATTTTTTGTGTTGTGTAGGTTATAGGGGAGTTTGAGGATGAAATAAAGTTTGGAAGGAAGATTATGACTTGTAATAAATTAGTATGTTTTTTTAATTCTAATAAATAAATAATAATTTCCCAAAAAATAGCTCTCATCTTAGCCAATCATAATTGGCATAGTAGATAAGCTAGTGAGAAGGGTGGAAAACTTCATGTGAGATAATTTTAATGTGTCCCTAATGATTATAAGGAAATTAAATGTATTTAAAATTTTCATATACTCCATCACATGTAATCACATGGAAAAATAATGCCTTTTTGGAAGCCAAGTGTGGAGGGTATATGAAAGAGGAGTTTTTTGGACTATAGATGATGGTGGATCATTCCCAGATGATTTTAGAGGACCAAGCCTACAAAAAATGCATGGAGAGGAATTCCTAAGACCCTTCCCATTATTTAAAATCATCATACCTATCCCTAATCAGTTTTGGTATGTTTAAATATGGATAATCATGAAGGTAGTTTTTCTAAGCTAGTTAAGGGAATTTCATGCCACTTTGCAAGAGTTTGATGACTTTTATGGAAACTTGGGATTCCTAAAATTTCATGGTTCATACCATATAATATTATAATTAAAAATTAACTAATTTTATTAACTTTAAAATTTTCCTTGTGACACTTGAATTTCTCTCTTCTCCTCTCTCTCTCTCTCTCTCTCTCTCTCAAGTTCTATAAGAACTAGCCATTTTGACCTTTGTAAATTATGCTCCTCTTGAGTATGGTGAAGCCCTAATAATTTTCATACCATTTGATCAATAATAATTATTTTTACCTATTAATGGATATTTATAAGTTATTTATACTTGGATGATGAATCTTGATTAGTGAAGACTATGGATTCTTTATCATGATTCTTATTCATTCACCCTATTTGTAGTTGAAAAGCTTCTTCTTGCAAGGCATGTGAAGTGTTCTAGGAAATTTCAAGGATCAAGTGAGTTAGTATATTAATTAGTGCCATTCAAGTTTTCTTGTCTAGTCCTTTTATCTTTTCACATTCATCCATAACCTTATAATGTAACATTGATGTGAAAAGATGTAGATTAGAGAAGTGTATGTTTAGTTTGTCCTTTAATTTCATGTGTAACATGCAGCTAGATGGAAGTCATCATATTATTTAGTGTATTACCTCCCTTATAATAGTTTGATTTTAGTTACCTTTCTCCCTTTTCCCCCCAAAATTTTAGGTTTAGTTTCAATCCAAAGTGGTACATCAAGGGAGTTAGCCTTAACTAGAGATTCACCTCATTCTTAGGCTACCCACAAGCCTAGATGTGTTTCCATTGTGCCACTTGGATGAGGAGATATTAGGAATCTCATCAAAGGGTGAAAATACAAGTGATAATAGTTTTATTTGTATTGATAAATAAGAATAAAAATTTTAGGCTAAAATTTAGACTAAGCTTAAAACACAATAAAGTAAACCTGTGAACCTTAAAGTTAAACCATACTAAGATAAAATGGAGAAAGGGGGATTAGTATATAAAATATAGCAATCATAATATTTTACCCTAAAGTCTAGTCATGTTAAAAAATATGACTAAGCCCTAGGGAAAAAAATAAACTAAGTCCATGACATGATAATTATTCCTGTGAAAATGTTCCTACCAAATTTGAATTTAAATGAAAGGGAATGAGCCAGGTAAGGGTTTTAAGAAGCTTAAACATGTATTTAATTTTAAATTTAAATAGAATAAAGGTTAGTAAGAGACTAGATATTCAAATCATAAAACCCTGATATTGCTCATTCCAAATGGAATCCATTGGAGTTGTAACATAAAACATAATGATCAAATGTTAACAGCTTTAGGCAAGATTAAATCAGAATCATGAATGAATGTGCCAACCAAACTAGGTGTGCATGATATTAAAATAAATAATATGTGAAAAGATATTAATGACAATTTTATTAGATGAATTTCAAAATCTAGGATATAAATTTACACAATTTAACACAAGGGTCACCATGGTTTAGAAATGGGGTTATGTTGACCTCAACAAATGGTGACTTCCAAGGGAAACATAGCAATATGTTAGAATTCAAAGACTTTAGTTTAGAATAATAATTAATCTATTTATTCTATTTGATTAGGTACCATTATTAAGATCATTATGTGGTTAAAACAAATATTTAAAATCTAGAATTAGGATCAAACATCAAGACATAGCTATGTTGTGTGTGTGCTTTGTTTCCACTTACTAGTTACCATAGGATTTGGAGAACAACTTCTAGGTTCATGGATTTAATCATTATTACTAACTTTAAACATGTTTGGATATTCATTAAGAACCATGATTTAACTTAGGGAAGGCTTGGGCATTGCTCTACTAATAGGCAGGTGTCCATATACTTGATAAAGATACCTTTGGCTCCACTCAAGGCCATGCTCCACTACCAGCCAGGCATTCATATCTCTAGTGAAGATTATTAAAATCACCTCTTCTTAGAAATCTCTTTGAATTTTTCAATAAATTTTTATTTTTTTTAATTTTTTAAGTCATTTTAACTTTCTAACAAAGGTTGGAACTAGGCTATCTAGGTTTTGGTATTTGGTCAAGTGTTTGATCTTTAGGCAATCATCTTTGGATGTAAACTTTGTTCTAAGAAATTAATGCTTTTTAAGTGCAAACATGATTGTATCTTAATAATTAAATATTTTACTCCACATGTGCAATCCTTAATAAAACCAAGCTTAGATTAGAACAAGGTTTGAAATATCCAAGGAACAATTATCTTAACTATGAGTCTTTACTAGTTTCTCCAAATTATAACATCTAGCTCATATTTCAACAACCCATGATCAACCAACACTAAGAAATCACACCTAAATTCTTGATTAGTGAATTCCTTGATCAATTAGGTGAACTCTTGAGTTTAGGGCTGTCTAAAAGGATTTATTAGAAGCAAGGAATAAGGTAGAGAAAGCAAACACAGTAAACAAAAAGCAAACAAATAGGAAGCAAGGAAATAAATAAATAGATATATACAAACATATGCAAAAATAAGGAATAGGAAGGAAAGAATGAAAATAAACTAATTTATCCTACCTAAACTAACTCTAACTAGTCTTATAGTCATTCCATAAAGACCCTAGGTGGGACAGTAGAGAAGTAGTGTTTGAGATATTATAAATATTACCCATTGGTGGGTAGTGTGAACTCTACTCCCTATAATTATTTTAGCTTGAAGGTGATATCTCCAAGTATCTCAGCTATCTGGTAAGGACCTATCCACAAAGGTGTGAAATTTCCATGTTTTTCTTTAGGATTAGATGCCTTGTCCCAAAGAACAACTAAGTCTCCTTTCCTAAACACCTTTATTTTTGAATGTTTATTAAACCACCTTTTGATTGTGGTTTGGTGTTTGCTAAAGTATCTTCTCTTGCATATTTGATTTTTATGATGTCTAATAACCTTGAACATGTAAATTATTGGTCTTCATCAATGTAATATTGCATGAACATATATGTTGGCATCTTGAGTGTGATGGGGAAGATGGGTTCTTGACCATAAACTAGCAATAATGGTGACACTTTGAGAGCTTATTTGATTCTAGTTTTATCTACCTAAAGGGCATACTTAAGTAGCTTATGCCATGTTTTAGGTTTATCAGTTATCAACTTCTTTATAGCCTTCATTAATTTCTTGTTTGTTGATTCAGATAATCCATTAACTTAAGGATAATATTTTGATGAGAAATTGAGAATGATAATGTTATCATATGCCCATTCTATCATCTCTATGGATATAAAAGTAGATCCATTATCACAAACCAAAGATAAATGTGTTCCAAACATGGTGCATATGTTTTCTTCTAAAAAATTGATCACCTATTCGATCATACACTACTTAGTTACCACTACTTCAGTTCATCTAGTGCAGTAGTTGATATTATTCAGAACATATTTATGACCATAAAAGGAATTAGGGTTTATGACCCTAATAAAATCCATCCCCTATTGGGTGAAGGGATTATTAATCATTTCAAGTCTTAATGGCATGGATACCTTAGGCTCTTTGGTGTTGAATAATTGACATGGGTGGCACTCTCTCACATGTTTGTGAGCATCCTTAAAGATTTTGGGTTAGTAGTAACCAAACCTTAATATTTTTTTTTGTATGCCTTCTATATGTATATCCACTTCTTAACTTTTCATGGAATGTGCTCATGATATCAATTACTTCACTATTGGAGACACATCTCAAGTAAATGCCTACAAAGTTGTTCCTATACAATAGTCCATCCTTGATAAAAAAAGTGATCTACCTTGAGCCCTATATCTATCTTTTATTCTTTACTTAACCTTTAAAGATAATAACCATTTATTAGTAAGTGGAAAATGGGATCATACTAATCATTAGTTCTAAAACTTTGTTTCTCTACCTGTACAACACTAATTTTAGGGTTAGTATTGACAATCAATTAAATTAAACCCCAACATATTACCAATTTGGTAGTCTTCATCTCAATGTCATATTATTGGAGAAAAAACATCCACTTGCCTCTCCTTTATCCTAGTTCATTTTAACTTAGAATGACATTGGTGGTAGTGTTTAGTAGAATGGAATGAACCTTGTTCTTAAGGATATAATGCCTAGATTTTTTTACTGCCTTTACCAAGGCATATGCTTATTTATCAATAAAAAGAGTAGTTTAACTCAACATTTTTAAGGTTAGTTCTCATAAAATCTATTGGAGGGCCACATCCATCCATTTTTTGAGTTAGAACTAAAAGTATTGTATGATTTAAAATAAAGGAGTAAAGATAAAAAACTTTAGTGAAGTCTGGACTTATCAGTATTAGGGCTTGTCTAATTTCCTCCTTGATGTATTTTAAATCATTTTTCTCTTCATTCCAAGTGATCTTAGCCTACATCTTCAACATGTCATTTAAAGGTTTCACTATTTTTGCAAAACTAGAAATAAAATTTATTAAAAAAATTATTTTACCAAAGAATGACTTTAATTCCTTCCTAATATTAGGAGGCTCTATATTAGATATTACATTTGATCCATAAAGGTCTATAGATATTCCCTCCTTAGCGATAACATGTCCTAATAGTTTTCCCTCATCAACACATAAAATACTTTTCTTTGGGTTGAGAGAAATCTCATACCTTATGAATATTTCAAATACCTATTGTAGGTGCATAATATGATCCTACCTATTATTATAAAAGAAAATCATATCATTTATGCATATAATAATGCACTTACCTACAAAACCTTGGAAATAATGATCCATATCCCTTTGGAAGGTTGCACTTGTATTTATCAATCCAAATAGAATTATCTTGTAAGCATAAGTGCCCCACTTGGTAGTAAATATAGTTTTCATGCGGTCTTCTTGATTCACCATCACTTGATTATACCCTAAAAATCCATAAATAAAGTATATCATGGTAGAACTAGAAATAATTTATATTACTTGGTCAAGACAAGGTAAGGGGTAATTATCTTTCTCAGATGCTCTATTTAGATTTTTAAAATCAATGAATAGTCTAATTTCACCATTCTTCTTCCTAATTGGGACTAAATTATCAACACAAGTGTAATGCCTCATGGGAAACATAATCTTGTAATCTAAGAGCTTCTTGACCTCTTTGTATATCAGTGGTTCTAAGAGTGGGTCGATAGGCCTCTACTTTTGTCTAAAAGGTTTGAATTTTTTTTTAAAGGTATGGTATGAATTATGACCTTTGGATCAAATATCTTTAGGTAATAATAATACCATGATATGATATATTTATATTTGGTTAAAATATATTTAGATCTTTTAGACTCAATGCTTGTATAAGTTGTACCAAGATTAACCAGTTGAGGTTGACCTTGAAATCTAAGGTCAATTGTGTTATAATCCTTCCCACTTACCTTGGGAATCTTGGTATCCTTAGCTACTCTATCAAAATGAAAGAGTCTCTCTAAATTTATCATGCCTTTGGGGATATTATTGTCATTTAGTAGAATGACCTTGTCATCAAGTTTGCTTTTAATGTTCTCACCCTCAAATAAACTAGATTCATCAATAATGTAACCCTCAAACACTCTTAAACTAGTCATGAATTATATGATCTGTTGATCATCACTAAAGACCCATAAGTGGTTAATGTTATTTGACACTGAGAGACATGAGATTAATTCAATTCAAAGGTGTTGTAACTTAGAACATTGATTAGACATAAGGTTGGTTGTAGCTAAAGTAAGTTCATCAACCTTGTTCTCTTCTCTAGGGATTGACATAATGTTATAAGCATCAAAACATTTAATTAAGTCCCACACTCTAAATTTATACTTCTTGAGATAGTACAAATTTCACTTATATTTAATCTTGACTTGATTGACTACTAGTTTAGAATCACCAAAGACTAATAGTTCCTTAGCCTCATGCTTGATTACAAATTGTAATCCAAGAATAAGTACTTTATACTCAGCCAAATTATTAGTGCTTGAGAACTAAAGTCTATAAGAGGCATTATATTCCTTCCCAATGGGATTAATTAATACCACTCCTACTCTAGAACTTGCTTTACATCTAGCATCATCAAAATAAAGCTTCTATAATCTAGTAAAATCATGAGAGGTTTTAGATTTGCATACCTTTGTGCAGCCAAGAGTATAAACACCAAGATTTGGGTTAACCATTTTGACCATCTTGTTTTTTGCATTGTACTTAGTGATTAGATGATTCATTTTAGGCTCTTTTTATATCCTAATTTTTTTGGAAACTCCCTTATAAGGTAAGCACACATGTGAATAATCTTTTGACATATAACTATTTAAGCTCCTAGTCCAGTCTCTGCTCAATAGCATCCCATAAGCATCAAGGATGTCCACTACTTGGATATCAGTGAACTATTAGATCCTTGGCTCTAAGGCAATATGAATGTGAACATTTAATAATTAACCAATCACTTTGACTCTTGATTTATCTAATTGAGTTAAAAATATACTAGATTTAATGGGAGTCAAACCTAATTGTTCATAAATACCCTTAGACATTGTATTTGCAGATGGACCAAAATATAATAAACAATTATGTATATTTTTACTAAAGATCCTGACTATAAATAGGAAAGGAAGAACATCTACGTTACTTTTTTATATTGTAACATTAGCATGTGCAGACTTTTAAGACTTACTAAGCATTTTGGACAAATATTCCAATAATAGATCCCTTTGTTCAGTAATCTATGCCAACTCATGAAAGGTAATGTTATCTTTGATATTATTCATGTCCTATACTATGTTATACATATTCTTATTAGAAAATTTAGATGTATCATCATTGGGTTTATAAGTACTTCCCTTAGGAGGCACTGGGTTGTTGTTTGAGGTAGTATTAGGAGTCTTAAAGTTATTTGGAGGAGTTGAAGTGGTAAATGGTTCCTTCTTCTCCTAGTTTCTTAGAGGATAAGTCTTCTTAAAAAATTATTGAAAAACATGAATCTCTTTAGGAATGTCCTTAGCCTCATTATCCTATTCAAAAGGGAATGAAAATGTCTCCACCATGAGAGTTGGATAAATGGATCTAGATAAACTTGAAGACCCTAATGTACTTGTATCACAATATTTATTAGGAATAACCTCAAAATTATGTAATTATTCTTGGAAGGATTCAAAATCATTTCAAAATTCAACACAATCAATTTCCCCATGCTTAAAAGTACAATAGACTCTACAATAGTTAGGTAAAGCAACATCAATAATATTTATATCAAACACATTTTTGCTAGCATATGGCTCATTATTCTTGTTATTATGGTAACTGTCATTCTAAAATCTATTAGTGGGCCTATTAAACCATTGAAAAGATAAATTATTTCTAGATCTCTCTTTAGTATTGCTTAATTTCTTTTGAAATTGAAGGAATTCAGTGCTAATATTTTGAACCATCTTGAGGATAGAGTCATTATAATTCTTTGGGGCCTTAAAATTATGAACTTGAGTATTAAAATTATCTATAGGTATTAAAGCTTTCTGATCCTATAGATGGATCCATTAGTAGATCCCAAGTTTTGAGTAAGATGAGTATGTCTTAGAGGTAGTTGGTTTAAGACTAGAAGTTGGTTCAAGGTAGGCATATTTTTGTTGGCATTGGGAATAAAATTTAGAATAGGTAAATGTGGATTAACATTAAGAATAGAGTATGCCAATTGTCCTTGGGGTTTCATATAGTCATACTAATCATATCCTTAGCATAAGATAAAGATAATGTGTTCATGGGTCCAAAATCTCTTTTTATAAACACATAAGTCATAAGATCTAAGGCATAATTATAGATTTACAAGGCTAAATACTCATTATGTCTATAAGGAGATATGGTCCTACTGAACATGTTTTGGAACCTATCATGGAAGGATTTTATGGGCTTATTTAAATCCCTTTTCACCATGGTGAATTTTTGGTATAGGACACAAGGACTAATGATTTTACTAAAATGGTCAATGAAAACATTGTTAAAATCAACCCAAAAAGTATTTTATTTTCTAGGAAGGTTTAGAAACCATTCATATGCAACATATTTAAAAGTAAAAGGAAATAGTCTACATGTTACATCTTCATGAGTCACATTCAACAATCTTAATGCATATTTTAAACTCTTAGTTTGTTCTTCAATAATTACAATGCCACTAAGACTAAATGATGGTACATACTTTATAGGATTATGAGGAAGGTCATGTGCCACACCCGACACATTCATTGAAGATCCACCTAGCCAATCCATACCTTGGTAGGGATCGACCACATGAGTACCATAAATTAGTGATGTTGGTAAATAGTTTGAAAGCTTGTGCTTACCTTTATACTTCCTAGTTCTCTTATGAACATCTAATGAAGTAGAGGTTCTCTAGTCTTTGAACATGACATTGTCCTAATTATTTGTAATTATAGCTTGTGGGATTCGTATCCTATTTGAAATATGATGTGTCAGTCTTATCTTTACAAGAGACAATGATCATACTTACACATTAAGCAAATTTTGAAAATATTTATATAAATAAAAACAAAAGACAACACTCATTAACTAAGCTATCTCAAATATGTGTCTAAATATGTAAGTATTACCAATATTTACATCTTTAAGATCAAATAAACTCAATTTATCAAAATATCTATGAATATTTGATTTAAAAAAATCTATTACTAACCTAAAACCTATTGAATTGACAAAGCTTCAACCAACTTTACCATAATTAAGCATATACCTTCAAATAACACTAATATTTGTCTAAAAGAAGCACAAAGATGGGTCAAAGACCATAAATATCAATGATATTTACATAATTGAGAAAATATTGACACAATTGTGCAAAGGTTACACCAATCTTTGAACACAATTCATAAATAATCAAAGATACTTTAAATCTACAAAGATCTAACATTCCCTCCTTTTAGTGCTAGTGAAGCCCTTCTTGTTGATGATTGAATATGTATCACAGGTACCCAGAGTGTTTAATAACACTTCTCATTTTATAATTTTAAGAATTTAGTGCATGATTTATAGGTTATGATAATCTTGTTATTTTTTGATGAAATAGAGGCAGAACAAGTGGACTATTTTATAATATTTGTAATATTTGGTGGTTGGGAGCCACCATGGCCAAAGTCATTCTATGAAAAATATGAAGTATATTATGCTAAGAATGGTGAATTATGATTAAGAACTAATCTATGATGAGTATTTACAATGAAAATTAAGCTAGGGTGATCTAGTTAAAAAAGAGCAAAAGGAAAGGTAAGACAAAGAAGAGATATTGTTGATCTTCATTCCAAATATCATGACAAAGTTCAAATATCATCTAGTCATTTACTTAAAAAATGCATGACATGAAATGACATAATCTAAAATCCTATCAAATATCAAGCAAACATCTAAAGATGGTATGAAATAGTGCAAATTAAAATCAAGTTCACTTAAAATATTTACCCTTGCAAGTAAACAACATCAGCCCAAATACAAAAAGATTAAACAAACAAAATGAACCTAAAAATTTCAATAAAACTATCATTGGGACAAGTTAACAACTCTCCATTCAAATGTATACATAAATAACTCATGAGAACTATTCAAATCTAGAAATCAAAATAAACAAGTGAGAGAGAAGCTAGTATAACAAATAGACATAAGAAAATTTGGACAATCTTTGCAAAATTCCCTGCTTATATTGATTGCTCAAAAGTTAAAATTAGATATTGTCTCTAAGAAATCCCTCTCCTTTTTACAATTAACAATACTCCTTTTAAAAAAGGTAAGGAAGTATGCCAGTCAGTAATATCTAATTACAAAAATACAAGTGTAAGGACCACTATCCTTTTTTACAAAGTTCTAGAATACACTAGAATTTTGCTAATATACTGACCTATAGGCAATGTGATATAAAATAAGCATATGCCTTTACAAGAAGAAATTTCCATTTTCAAAATATTACAAAGTTTTTACAAAAAAAGAACATTCTTAACTAGCTTTGAGGCTCTTGTGTTGATGTAGGCCCCTGTTTCTATTGAAGAACCTTCATTGCCTTCTCATGTTGCTCATCAATCAACCTAAGTTTAACAACAAACTCCAAGAAAAAATCATCTTCTTAGTCTACCAAGTTTCTAAATTCTCTATCATTTCTTCCCAAGTATTCTTTAATTCTTCTTGCTTTAGCAATATTTTTCTCTACTATTAGGATCATATCCATGAAACTACTATTGTCCATTCTATATTTACCTCAAATTATACTCTTAACTTCTTACATGACTAGGGTGGTTCTATGTTTGAAATATTCATCTATCATGATGGCCATAGAGCTAAGTGATTTTGGTTTTGTGATCATGGTCCCTAAGAAGTGTTTTATCCTATTTAACAGGTCCTTGTCATCCTCAAGGATACCTTCTAAATACTTAGACCATGTGCTCAAACCCTTGATTTTATCCACAAACTATGTTGAGATGATCCAAGCTAATGGTATTTAAACTAGGGATTCGATCTTCCATCAAGATGTTAGTCAATTATTTCATTTTATCTCTTTAATTTTTCCATTGGGTGATTAAGCTTTTTACTACTATATCTTGTTGGCTCAATACATTCTATCTGGACCTTGTTAACTTTAGAGAATTGAACATGACCTAGAAAGATGCTTTAAACATCTTAATCATAACATCTAGAACTAATAATATAGCTTGCTTCTCTAAATTAATTTTTCTTTTGAAGATTCTCTTCTTATTACTACATGCCTTTGAGGGCAACTTATAATTGGGCTAATTGTGCTTGGGACAATTTAAGCACATTTTATTAAAAACTGGGTCTTTCTCCTAGTTTTTATCCTCCTACTAGAGTCAAGAAAATAAATGGTTCCACCTTTCGAAAAGTGAACTCTTATCCTCCGACCATGGCTTTCTTCTCAATCACCCTCTATAGACAGTCAATTTTTGGGTCAAATTTGACACCAACCAAAGATTTTGTTACTTGAGGAGCAAGGGTCTCAACTTTTGTTACACCTAAATTTCCTAGGGAAGCTATTCTTTTCTCTTCTTCTTGTTGCAAGGAAACTATCCAGGGCTTCAATTCTTCATGCATTAGAATTTTTATTACTTGCATCATTACCCAAGGATGGTGTATGGTATGGATATTCTATAGCTTGTCATATATAAACAAGTTAGGATGGTTGGGCCTTAGATTAGATTTTCTTCACTAAACAAGTTGACCTCACTCAAAGGATGAGTGAAGATCAACTTGGGCTTCTTGGTTTTTACTATAACTAATGCCAACTTAGCTTTTCTCTTTAGGGTATCCACTGGAACTCAGCCCAAGGCCAATTATTTCCCCTTTTCTTCATTTTCTTACTTATCTTGAGCTTCATCTTCATCAAACTAGTAAGATCTGGAAAACATTCTAAGTGCATCCTTAATTTATTCCCTAAGGTCTAATTCTAACATGTCAATATCTTCAATTGGTGACCATTATTCTACTACCTAGGCTAAATATGATGTTATCTCATTAGGTCTCTTCTCTTCTAGACTTTGTGCAATTGTTGCCTCCTAATATTTTGGTTGTGTTGGTGGAGATTTGAATGAATCTCCATTGAGCAAATATTACTATCTAGGTCCTAACTTCCACCTGTCATCACATCCCTTTTGTTCTCTAAGCATCCTGGCTTTTAAATTGATGTTATGTTTCTTCAATCTCCCTAAGACCTCAAAAAATAAAGATACCTTAGTTTATATTTGGTCATATGGGCTAGGTTGGTGCTTATAAGTCATATTTATCCCTTTTTCCTTAAAATATTTGTCAACCCTTCCATAAGGGTCCCTTTGTCTTAGCTCATCAACTTAAAAATTAAAAGACATTCTATGTTTGGAGGCAACCTCTATATTTTCCCATTATTGAAACACAATCCTACTAATGGTTATGGGGAGGGAATGGATTAGTCCCTTATTCTTGGTTTTACATAAACCATGTATCCCATTGCATACTTGGTAGGCCACTTCCTACTCTACTAGCTTGATTGACACATGAACTAGTAGCCTGAGTGGGGTGCATTGGGTTCCCTCAATATTTATTATAGTGCAATCTAGATATAGCCATATATATCTCATGGATTTAATAGTATTATTGATTAGAGGGTTGACCCTCATCATTGGGATCCATATGATGGCCTCAACTAAGGCTGGATAAACATAATCATAAATAAATTGAATATGTTCCCTATATTTGAAAATATGCAACTTGGAGTAATATTGGGAGACTATTTGTGTCTCATCAGGTGACCATTCCATAAAGTTGGGGATTTTTGTGGTGGCAAGTAGGGCATCCAACAAGTATGACATCATGTAAAATTGGTTCTTAGTTTTCTTCTTAGTTTCAAATAATTACTTACTCAAACAAGTGTTAATCATCTCACCTAGAGGAGGGGTGAGTTCTTTCTCAACCATGAAATAAACAAAAGGGATCCTAATTTTGTCCACATATGTGGTGGTTAGATTACCACACAACCAATTAATTAGATTCATAATCATCTTGATCCCAATTTTGAATTGACTAATTAGGATGTTTCCATTAAAATCAGACAACACTTGATTCCTAGAATATAGCCATGGGATAAGGATGGTCTTGAGGTCATTTTTCTTGGCTCAATCATTGATTAATGTTACATATACTTGGGTTTTGGGTAATTTATAGTAGTTCTTAAAGGATATAGGAGAAATATAAGATTTTTTTCTAAAGATACACTCATGAACTATCATTCCCTAATTAATTTTAACATCTCTAAAAATAGGATCAAGAATGTTCGAGCAATGTAATACCTTAGGTTTTGATGTAGAAAAATGGAGACTTATCATCTAGATTGCCACCATATCATAGTATCTCTTGCTTACATTCATGATCTTATCCTCCTTTTTAGTTATGACTAGTTGTTCCTCAACTATCCAAAATAACTTGTACCAATGAATTTCTTTAGTGTTTAAAGTAGTGGTGTCAAATTATATATCTTTGAAACTTCTTCCCTCTACATCTAAAGTTAGATAAAGTTCCATATCTTCCTTGGAGGTGAATTTTTGAGCTATCATGGTTTAAATTTGGTCAAAATTATCACTAGTGGGCTACTCTTCGGTTATGAATCAAATTTCTCTTGCTCAGATGATAATCTGACTTTCTTAGGCTTGATTATGATCAATATAGGGTCAAATTAGAGTTTTTATGTGTGTTAGGGATTTTTTTAAAGTCCTCTTAGAGATTTAATGGTAGTATCTTATAGATATTTTATGAACTTCATGCCTTAGATTTGATTTGGATATTCACATTTATACATTTGCCTTTCTAAACCCACAAGATCTTTATATTTGTCATCATTTTACCTATGTGGCATTGCTATGGCATTCCTATGGCATTTTCATGACACTTTGATTATTAATATTTAATAAGTGATTTTTATCATTTTAAAATTTCACATTGATATTACATTATTAGATTGATATGCATGAATCAATATAGTTTGTTGATATTGATCTACAAGATTGAATGTCATTAGTCTCAAAACTATTTAAATGTCCATGTTGAATGGCTATCTTAAAATTGATGTTTACACGCTTGTCATTTGATGTATGCAAGAACATCTTTGACATCTGCATGACCATCAATTTTCAAGTACCTCTTTGGGAATCTTTGTTGAACTTAATTTTGATGTCTTCACACCCATCATTTGATGTCTACATCAACCTCTTTAATAGCCATGTGACCATCAATTTTAAATTAAATCCTTGGGACTCCTTGCTAAGTTTTCCACTTACCACTTCTAGGTTCACTTTGCTTCATGCATGTGCCACTTAGAAGCTCTATAGTGTTTCTATACTCCATATGCTATCAACTCTACTAGGTTAACATGATTTCACCATATGGTGATCTCTTATCTACCCATAGATTATTTGAAAGGACAATGTTGACTTCATATCATTAGATCACTTCTATTTTGGTAAATACACTCCATTAGATCATGATTCGAGGGATGCACCTTTGTTGG
This sequence comes from Torreya grandis, assembly GCA_037957365.1. Classification (NCBI taxonomy): domain Eukaryota; kingdom Viridiplantae; phylum Streptophyta; class Pinopsida; order Cupressales; family Taxaceae; genus Torreya; species Torreya grandis. Next base: position 268,792 of record JARHVA010009634.1, read on the forward strand.
TGTTTTAATATCCTATTGAAAAAATTATGACATTTGTCATCATTTTAGGCCTTTGAATTTTCAATTCTTGTTATGCTCTATTAGATCAATCTCATTTGAGCCAATGTGGATCATTGATCCTACAAACAAGCACAAAAGTTAGCCCTGATAATAAATAGAACTTAGACTAAAGTCTTTTTACTAAGGTTTTAATTTGTGTTAATAAACATGAATAAGCTTTAGGCTAAAGTTTAGTCTAATATTTTAAAACATAATAAAATAGGACCCTACAATTTATAAAAGATCTAGCATGAAGTTTTTAGCCCAAGCTAGAAATATAATAAAAAAGGAACCTATTATTTATAAAAGACTTGGCATAAAGTTTTTAGCCCAAGCTAGAAACATAATAAAAAAGGGACCCTGTGAATAATAAAAGACATATAATAAAGTATTAGTCTAAGATAATTATCATAATGAACTTAAATAGAACAACATATAAGAGAAACATGAATATAGCCACATAATTAAGAGGCATCGAGCTCTAAATAAATCTATCCACATTACATATGATATTGTTATCTATCTAAATCGTACCCTAATAGGGGTAAAATTCATTCAAGTTTAACCCATACCTAGACTAACATGGGAATGGTCTAAGGTTGTGGGTTGCCTATATCTAGACCAAACCTCTAGGAAGTTTTATGAGGATAGCTCTTCAAATTCTATAATTTGGACTTTTGCTTCTAAATCTAGGACTGGTTGGGGTGAAAAAGGTTAAGAAGTTTGCATAAAGTAAAACCTATTCTAAGCTATGGTGATACACCAAAACTTTATCAGATCTACTCTAAAACTCAAACTCTTTAACACACTAATGAACTATAACATAAGCTAATGAAATTCTTACTATATTTTCTATGCAATAGTATTTTGTATAGAGGTCAGTTTGATACACTTAGACTAGGGATAAATGAAAATAAGGTTTGGTTAAAGACACTTAAAATTAGATTATCCACTATATCTTTGAGAGATCAATGCTGAGACACACTATATGACCTTAAAATAATTTTTCTAACACTTAGGTTAAGTTTGGACATGAAAAAGTAAGATAACATTCACATTTTTATATTAAAAAAACATAGAACACTAAATATAGATTAGAAAATGGCTATAAAATAATTTATTCACTACTCCAAGAGGTGTCAAATATAATTATGATAGTCTAGTCATACCAGCCTAAGTGATGAAAAACAATAGCTTAAAGGCTATACTTATAATAGAAGGGAAGTGATAAAGAGGGAGTTTTGGTGATAAAAAATGGAAACAAACAAGTTGAAATCCATTTAAAAATTTATTATAATTTCCTCCATAAATGAAGCTCACACAAACCCTTCTTAATTGATCCAAGTCACCCCAGTCCATTACATAATTACAATGTATTCTTTGTGATGATCCATGGTCACTATAGTGATAGGAATAAGCCATTTTCATTTTGTCCTGATGTTAAATAACTCATGAATGGTTTGTTGATGCATGTTAAAGTGGGGAAAAGGGCCATTTTTATGTAGCTAGCTTTGGTGACTGTCATTGAAGTATACATGTTTTCCTCTATGTGCTCTCAATGACACTACCTAATATTAAAATACACACTCCTATCCAAATCTATATCATGCTCGATCTTGGATCCATTCATGTCTATTTACCTTGGTCAAAAACTAACCCTTTGACCTCTTCTAATTCATTTTGGTTTGCCTTCATTTGATTGGTCATTAAAAACTTGATCAAATCATTGATCCCTTAACTCATCCCACTCTATTTATCTACTTGAGGTGAATGAATGTGATTCTTAGATCCTTTACAAGGATTCACATGCTTGTTCCACTTGTCAATCATACCTCTGTAGTCAAATTTTGTTGACTCTTTGACTTACTCACATGTTGTTCATCTCAAATCTATGATTAAACATGCACCATTGATCTGATCTAGACTCATTATCCTATCTTTACATGCTCATAGTTAGATTTTCTTTGGGAATCCAAGATTTGGACACTTGTTAAGCATATATTTAGTTGGGGACCCCCTTGACAATTTTTAAATGCAAAAATCTATTTCATGAGGATCAAACTTGATGTTTACATGGTTGTCACTGAGAAATTTGAACTTCAACGGTCATTTTTTGGGGCTTGAAATTGACATATGTAGGGTTATCTTATGTTTTATGTCTAACATTACCTATAATTTGAAGTGTAAAAGTCATGGAGGCACCAAAATTTTAGGAGATGTTCTTAAGGATAAAAGGAACAAAACCATTTAATCTACTAGTCTTAGGAGCTTTCTAGGTAAAGATATTAAATGCACAAGTTGGTTGGTCTATTTGATTCTACATGACATCCTAGATCAAAAATGTCTAAGTATGGAAACTTAACAAAATCTAATTGAGGAGGCAACTTTTCTCATGCATAACTTCTATCACGTTTTGGTAGATGACCAAAAACTTAGAGCATAGTAACGAAAGACCAAGATGAACAAACCCATGTGACTAATTTCCCTTGAAACTTCCACATGTGTGAGATATAAATTTGTGAATATGCTCACTCAACTCTGATAAAAACTCTTGAAAATGGCTAAGTATAGGAAAACATGTAAAAAGTGACCAAGGAGCCAACTTTTCACATGTATAACTCCATTCTTGCTTCGTTAAAGGACCTAAAACTTAGGGAATATGATATTGGCACAAATATGGATAAACCCATATGACCAATTCTCTTTGACTCATCCACAAATGGTAATGGTGATTTCAATAAAGTGCTTACTTAGAATTTTTATTACTAGGCCCAAGTGTCTCAATGAACACAATGAAGAACCAAATGTACCTCATGCACTTCAAAACCATTCCAAGCATTCTTGGCATCCCATGGGGGCTATGAAAATTTGTTCCTGTACTTAGAAAATGGAAATTTACACTTTAAGTGAACCTAAAGTGTCTTAAAAGGCCTTGTAAGCAAATTGAGATCCTAGACTCCTTCCATTCGACACCTTGTCTTTGGGCTTTGTGTCTCAACCACTTCATTTAAAGGAAATATATTGACGTATCTTTGCCTTGAGTAATTATCTTGGACAAAATGTCTAAAATAATTCATGTCTTTAGGATATCTATTTTAGAAAAATGTTTGAAAGAAATTATTCTTAGTCTTTTTCCTCAAAACAAGAATTCTGAAAGAAATCTACCTTTGGGAAAGTTGTCCCAGATAATTTTACCGAAGGAATTATGTCCTTAGAATTTCCCTTCAACCTTTTCAAAATAGAACTTTGACCATTGGAAATTCCCTTAGGAAATTCTACATTAGACCCTTTAGTAAAGAAAAGTACCCTTCAAGAAAAGTGTTTAGGACACTTTCCCAAGAAAAGACCCTTTGTGGAAATTATCTTGGCCACCTTACTTGAAAAAGTTATCCTTTGGTATTTTTTCAAAGGCTTACTTTATCAAAGAATGATCCTTTATGAAAAGTGTTTTGGACACTTATTTTTAAAATTTCCCTTCATAACTTATGAAAGGAACCCTCTTCAAATAAATGACCCTTCAGAGAAATTGTTTCAAATAAAATGTCTGAAATAACTCCAGTCACTTAAATAAAAAGCCTGAAATAAAACCCCCAAAAGAATTCCAACAATTATCCAAATAAAGTGGGACAAAACTCCTTAAATAATTAATCCTTGTAATTTTTTTTGGGCTTTGTGTATAACACTTCTTCTAAAGGAATTATGAATGCTACACTTGGCCAAAAGTTGAAAAGGTGTAAACTTAAGCATTTTTTAGACCTACTTCTACAACTGTTCAACACCATGAAAACTTGCTTGGATCCCTCCACTTGCAATGTTGAGCCTAATTTTAGGCCACTTGATCCATTCATCAATTGGGACCTTGATAATCTATTTAAATTAGGTAGAATCTTAGTATGTGGTCCAAAATGGCCAATAATTTTAGAAACTTAGCTTGTTTGACTAGCTTACTAGTTATAAAACCCAGACCTTGATCAAGATTTCTCAAATTAATAGACTCTACTTGACTTATGGAAACACTTTTTAGAGTAATGGGGGGTGGGGATAATAACAAAGCAATAAAAGACAAAGCAACAAAATAAACTATAAATAGAATAACTAAAAACAACAATGTGTAAAAAGCACTTGGAGGAAAAGAATAGACCTATCTACTAATGTACAAGGGGAAAGATATGAGACCAATAGAAAAAATTAAAATACGTCCCATTGATAGGGATGGGAAGGATCTCTCCAATCAATCTAGAAAGCTCAAAAGCATTGCTCTCTTTATAGCCTATGATGACATCTAGTCCACTCCAAAAGCTACCAAACTTGGAGCGTTTTCCTAGTTTTACATAGTCATCATCCCTTATTTCCTCTAAGTCTCTTAGTTCATTCATTTTAACCTCTATTGCATCACTTTATAGAAGCTCTAGTTGGTGTGAAAACTCCAAATATAGAAGATCAATTGAAATTAGTAGCCTTGCTTCTCTTCCATAGACTAGGAGATAAGTTGAGTTACCAATGGCCTTCTTTGTGATGATCTTATCAACCCATAAGGCAATCTTCAACTTTGTGTCCTAGGATATTTGATTATCTTCCATTATTATTTTAATGATTTATGTAGGTTTTTATTAGTGGACTTAGCTAGTCCATTACCCTGTACATAATAATTAAATGAAGATGTCAGATAGATACCTTACTCAAGATCCCACTCACATACCTTTGTGCTAATAGATTCTAAAGCATTATCTGATATTATAGTAGATGGTAATCCAAAATGGGTGACTAGGCTCTCATAAAACTCAAGAATAGAGTTCTCATTTGTTTCCTTCAAGGGAATTAATTTAACCCATTGGGTGAATCAGTCTATGGTTATCAAGACCCATTTATGGTTAGTATTGGATGAAGGATTAATCATGCCAAAGAAGTATAAACCCCACTAAATGAAAGGTTGCTCAACTTGAATAGGCTTTAATGGCATCATAGCTAGTTTTTGTTTCCCTGTAAACATTTCACAATTTGGACACTTCCTCACCCATGCATGTGCATCTATGAATAAAGTGGGATAAAGTAGCTAGCTCTAATGATTTTTACAATTATGGTCCTAGATTAAAAATGGCCTCCTTAAGGACTATCATGAAATTTATTAAGAAGCTTATCAAATTGGTTAGTTTTAACACATTTTAAGAGCATACCTCTAATGTCTTTTTTGAACAACACTCCATCAATTAGAATGTATGACACTAATTTAACCTAATTTTTTTCTTTGTGATGCATTGAAACCCATTAGACACTCTCCTATTTGGATAAATCTAGAAATATCCTATGTCCATTTTGATGGAGGAGTAACATCATCTTCTTGTTGAGTATCTTAGATTACCAAAACTAGCTCCTTTTCTTCTCTCACATCTTCTACAAGATGTTCACATAATCAATTTCCTCCAAATAGCTTTGTGATCCTAACTTCAATGTCATACTCCATACACTTAATGACCCATCCATCTCTCTCTTCGTTTGAGTCTCTATTAAGGATAAAATCCTTCACACTTGCTTGAGTCATCAGTAGTATGATCTTATTACTTGAAACTAGATGCCTGAATTTCTTCAAACTTTTTACAAAAATGAGCACATTTTTTTCAACAAAGTTATACCTTTCTTCATAACCTTCCAAAGATTGGGTAAATAAAGTAATGGGTTAATCTAGACCTTGGTTATTCTGCTATATAAGCATAGCTGAAATTGCATCTAATGTAGAGAAGGTGTATAAATAGAAATCCTTACTAAAATCTAGATTTAGAAGTGTGGGGGCATGAGATATGGCCTCCTTGATGTCCTCAAAGCTTCTCCTACCTTATCTTTTCCCTAAAAACTCTTTTCCTTTTCTCATCAAATGAGTCGGAGGATTGACCATCTCTGTAAAGCCTAGAATGAACTTCCTGATGAAGTTTATCTTGCATAAGAAGCTCTATAACCCTTTCTTGTGTTTAGGTAGTGATAGAGTGAGGATTGATTTTTGTCCTCTTTGTATCAATAGAAATACCATATTTAGACACTAGATGCCCAAGAAGTCTTCCCTCATGTACCAAAAAAATGCATTTCTTTAGATTCAAAGAAACTCTAAATTGTTTGCATCTATCAAAAATAGATCTAAAATTCGTTAGATGATCATTAGTATTCTTTGGAAAAACTATTATACCATTAAGGTAAAATAAAAATATATCATTTAAAAGACCATGGAAAGCAACATCCATTTCTCTTTGGAAGGTGTCTCCAACATGGAAAGTCCAAAAGGCATTTTACAATATGCATATGTGCCCATTTTGTAGTGAAGGTAGTATTATGCCTATCTTATTCTTTGACCATGATCTGATTATAGTTAGAATATTCATTAGGCAGTGAGAACCTTTGATAACCTACCACCTTTTTCAAGATTTGATCTATGGAGGGTAGTGGGTAATGATCCTTTAGGGACACCTTATTGAGGTCCTTAAAGTCAACACAAATAAATGAATCTCTCCATTATTTTTCCTTATTAGAGTAAGGTTTTTCACACCAAGAGGAATGCTTAATTAGAAATATTATCCTAAATTTGATTAATTTATAGAGTTCTCTTCTCATGAAGTCATCCACTCTTGGGTTGATAGATCTCTATTTCTACCTAACTTGCTTGGCATTAATTTCTAATTAAATTATGTGTTATGTAAAGTTTTGGTTAAACCCTTTCAATTATTTATACTCCCAAGCAAATATATTAAAAAATTCTTAGCACAAAGCAAAAAATGCAACTCTTTCCTCTATTGTATTGACCTGTCCCTAGCTTCAACAACTTGCCCTTAAATATCACTATCTTTTCATAGTGTTTTTCCTTAGCTAATATGAATTCTTCCCTTTTATTACTTGGTTATCTTCATTTAATATGCTTTCTAATGTCACAAACCCTTTAGGTAGCTTATTATACCTCAACTATACTATTTGATCATCATATTGATTCCAGAACTTGTCCTGATTCTTATGGAATAATTTTGTCTCTTACATTAGAAAACATATGATTTGATCATCATTGTCAAAAACTTTCTAAATCACCTCATTATCAAGTAAATCTGGTCTACATATAACCTTGATCTTATCTTAGCTTTGGCTAACAATGACTCCTTCTGTTATCTCATATTGGGCACCAATGGAAGGAAGCCTATATGCATGTTGGTTTGATTTATTGGTATGGATTAGATATTAAATTCCAAAAAATCCTCCCTAAGGTCCCATACCTAGTACTTATATTGCTTAAAATAGTGAATCTTAATTTTACTTAGGCTCTCACCTATTGCACTACATGTTCACTATCACCTTTGACTTTGAGGAGATTGGATTGCTCTTTTCCTCACTTCTTGCAAACCATGTAAAAGAGATTCATATTTGAGGTAAAACTAAATTAGAGTTTGAAATAAAAGTATACTTTTAACCTAAGTGTGAAAATTATCATAGCTCCCACTCCACTTCCATTCTTTGACCTTGATCCATCAAAGAACAAAATCCATAAACCATCCTCATCTTGAGCAGTGTTAGTTAAGGAAGGTAGTACATCACTTCCTCATGCATACATTACACTTCTATGTCTCTCACTTCAATGTTTCTATATGGATCAAATCTATGCTTATCGCTACCCACCTCATCCAAGTATAGATCTAAGTTGCCTTCAAGATGACTATGAGGTTCTTGTTCAATAACCTCTTAAACCTCTTCAAATATGGCACAATTAGTAATTTGTAAGATTGGGTATGTAGGGTTCTAGGTGGAACTTGGTAATAGGCTCAAACTTTATAGTGACTTTGGTTCCATATTTGGTTCTCAAAACCATGTATGACCAATCAAATGACAAAATATACCCCAATCTTAGCATTAAAGTCCCTAGACAAGCATAAGACAAAATGTGGAGGTAGTTCTACCACTATTACATCTCACTTAATTAAAAATTTTAGATATAAAACTAATGTAATCTATATATATTTCATGATGCCTACTATCTTAGTATGGGAGCCATCCAATTGGAGCACACCCTTTTTTTAGGCACATAAATAAGCCCAAGCTTGTGTACTATGGCTTTCAGCATCATTAAGATTGAAGCACCTAAGTATATCATGTAATTGTGTACTAAACAATCCCCTATGATGAATGATAATATAAAATGGGGAGGCTTAACAACCTTATAAGGATGAACAACATTTTGAGATTGACTTTTTCTTGGAACTTGATTGAGAACTTGGTAGGGGCTTGTTTAGGCTGATTAATATTGATGAAAATAGTGTTCACTTTAATATCTATCTTTTCCACCTAATAAAGTTTGGAGAGATCTTGATGGAGAATATCCTTTTGCCCTGGGATAGATAGAGCATCATAAATGGACATAGTTACATTAACCTTCTTCAAATGATCAAAAATATTAAAGGGGAGACTAGTAACTTAGAAGTGGAAGCATCACTTGGAATTTGAGTAATATGAGGAATGAAATGGGACCTCTACTACTATCCATGAGGTTTGGGAACTTGTTAATTATAAGAGCCTTAATAGTTGCCTCTGAAGACAGGGCATCCTGTTTGACTAGTTTGCAGAGATGATGAAGAAAAATTGAGACTGCCCCAAGTTGTCCTCCATCATCCTCTTGTTAGCCCTTGTATAAGATATAAATGGTTCATTTTTCCTTGTGAAGCTTATCTCATATTGGCTAATACATGCTCAAAACACATATTCCCCTTCTTGAAAATTCATACATGTGGTATCGGCTAGTGCTCTACCCATACTTCCTTGTTGTTGTCTTTGGAGCTTCTAATGATGATATGGTAGGCATCTTGTCTTGATTCATTTGGGGGGCTTATGGTGGATGAGGCATAATATCATGACCTTTAAATGGAGGAGTATGATACTAACTAGGGTCTTGTTACATGTCTCTAGTAGTGGCCATCACCATCTCATTGGATTATCCCTCTGAAATACCATTGACCTTCTTGAGCATAATTGTTCTAAGTTGGTACAATAGTTATAGAATTACTTAGAGCATTATGATTGTATTTCCTTGACTAAGGCTTATGCCCTTATTTGTGCTAATTTGATTGATATGGTGTCCCTATTATAATTAAAATTTTGATTATTATTTTGGTATGGACTATATTTTAGAGCTTATTGCCTCTCCATTGCAACCAACTTATTGTTATAGGCTTTAAAAAGACTCTCTATCTTCCCTAGTATGTTAGTTTACTCACCTTCTATTTCGATAAAATTTTTGTTGAATCTATAACTGGAGCAATAGTTTAGGTAGGAGGATGTATCTCTAAGAAGAGAGGCATTGGTAGCCTTGGGTCCAACTTGCCTACTTGTATAAGGAAATTTTTTATATTTAATTTCTACTTCAAAATATCCAAGTAGGGTGTTCCCTCCCATGGATTGAATCATTACAATTAAATATAAGTTAAGATCTTTCAAAGAGTACAAAAAAACATAGTTGGGTGTAGGGTTGATCACCATAGGAATTTTGTCCTAGGGATTCTTGAATATGTAGTTGAAATCCACCATAAATTCATGATTGAATCTCTTGATCATTGTAAGCTACTCCACAAGTGAAAGGTGATCACTCTCTTTTCCTCAAAGTGCTTGCATAGGACCTCTCCAAACTCATCCCAGCTAGTAATTGACATATTAACCAATCCTCTATACCACTAAAGTGCTCCCACCTAAAATAAGTTGCTAACAACCTCATTACTACATTTTCTTGAGTCACATGATGCATGGAATAAAGGTTATAAATATTTTCAATATGGTCTATAGGAGTAATTAGATTATTTATTATATAATAAGTAAGAGCCTTTAAAGCTGAGACTAGAATATCATTCCATTGATTAAGATTTAAATTATTACCACCATTGAATGTCACAAAGGCTTGCCTTTTAGGAATAACCATCTGAGTTATGGGGTTTATAACAATGTTTGGCCTGAGCAATACTAGCTTGAATAGGTAAATTTTGGGAAAAAATAGGGGAAACAAGAGGGGTAGGTGTATTTTTTTTACTAAGATGCTTTCTTCTTCTTTATTGATTGGAAAGGTAGCTTAGAGAAATCTATCTCCTTTCCTTTAGAAAAGGATCTTGTGATAACTCTAGGGGGCATGAAAATTATACAAATCTGAAAATGAAACTTTAAAATTCTCTACTATACTTAGATATGTAAAATGAGTGGTCCCACTAGGCATGCCATTGCTAATTTTCTATCTAGATACACCCTAATAGGGTTTAGATTAATTCAAGTCTGATCCATACCTAGACTAACATGGGAATGGTCTAAGGTTGCGGGTTACTTATATTTAGACCAGACATCTACATTTCTTTTTATGAGGCTAGCTCCTTAAATTATATATTTTGGACCTTTGATTCTAAATCTAAGATTGGTTTGGGTGAAAAGGTTCAATAAATTTACATAAAGTAAAACCTATTCTAAGTTGTGTTGATGCACCAAGAATTTATCAGATCCACTCTTGAAATTGGACTCTTTAACACACTAATGAACTATGATAGAAGCTAATGCAATGCTTACTATAGTTTTTATACAACAATAATTTGTATAAAGGTCAGTTTGATACATCAGATTAGGGAGCAATGAAAATAAGGTTTGGTTAAAGACACTTAAATTCAACTTTCCACTATATCTTTGAGAGATCAACATTAAAACACACTATATGACCTAAAAAAGAATGTTTCCAACACTTAGGTTGAGTTTGGACATGCAAGAGGAAGATGAAATTCACATTTGCATATTAAACAAACATAGAAAACTAAATATAGATTATCAAATGACTAAAAAATACTCTATTCACTACTCTAAGAGGTGACAAATACAATTTTGATAGAGGTCTAGTCATACTATCTTGAGGTATGTAAAACAATAGCTCAAAGGCTATACCTATAACATATGGAAGTAAGAGAGAGGGATTTTTGGCACTCAAAAAGGGAAATAAACAAGTTCAAATCCATTTTAAAAGTTATTACAATTACCTCCATTAATCAAGCTCACTCAAACCCTTCCCTAATTGATTGAGGTCACCTCCATTCCATTGTATCATTACAATATCTTCTCTATGATGCTACATGGAAGGTTGTAATGGTATGATCAAGTCATTTTCATTTTGTCTTGATGTGAAAATGCTCATGACTACTTCATTAATGCATGCCAAAGTGAGAAAAGGGCCATTTTCATGTAGATGGATTTAGTTATTGTTATTGAAGTTTACATGTCTACCTCTATGGGATCTTAATGGAATCACACAATCCCAAAATATCTACTTTTAGACCAAGATAGATCATGCTTGAGCTCAAATCCATTCATGTCTATTTACCTTGGTCAAAAACTAACCCTTTGACCTCCATTTAAGTCATTTGGGCTCACCTTCATTTGATTAATCATTGAGAACTATCTTAGATCATTGATATCTTAACTCATCTTACTCCATTAATATTCTTAAGGCCAATGAATGCAATCTATAGATCCTTTGCTAGGATTCACATGCTTGTGCCACTTTTCAATCATGCCTTTGCATTCAAAGTTTGATGAATTTTTGACCTACTCATGTGTCATTAACCTCAAATCCATGATTGAATGTGCACCATTAATCTAATTTGGGCTGATTATCCTATCTTTACCTACTTGCTATTAGATTTGCTTTGGGCATCCGATATCTAGGACACTTGTCAAGTTACATTTAGTCAGTGACCCCCCTTGAAATTTTTTGAATGCAAATGACTATTTCATGAGGCTCAAACTTGAAATATACATGGACATCACTAATAAATTTGAAATTTAATGGTCATTTTACTAGGGCTTGAATTTGATGTCTGTAGGTCTATCTTATGTTATATGTTTAACTTTTAATGCCTATAATTTGAAGCACAAAAGTCATGGAGGCACCAAAATTTTAGGAGATGTTATTAAGGACAAAATGAATGAAACCATTTGATCTATTGGGCCTAAGAGATTTTTAGGTGAAGATATCAAATGCACAAGTTGGTTGGTCTAATTGATTTTGTGTGACATCCTAGCTTAAAAATGGATAAGTATGAAAAGTTAATGAAATATCACTAAGGATACTAACTTTTCTCATATAAAACTCCTACTAAACTTCACCAAATGACCAAAAAATTTATGCATAATAACTAGGGACCAAGATGAACAAATGTGACTACTCTCCCCTACAACTATTGCATGTGTGATATATATCTTTATGAATATACTCACTCTACTCTGATATAAACTCTTAAAAATGGATAAGAATGGGAAAACACATAGAAAGTTTCTAAGGAGCCAATTTTTCACATGAATAAATCCATTATTGGATTCATTGAAACGACCCAAAACTTAACACATATGATCTTGGCATAAATTTGGACAAACCATATGACCAATTCTCTTTGACTCATCCACATGTGTCAATGGTGACATCAACAAAGTGCTTACTTAGAATTTCTATTACTAATCCCAAGTGTCTCAATGAACATAATGAAGAACCAAAGGGATCCATGCGCTATAAAAACATTCCAAGCATTCTTTATCCCATGGGACCTATGCAAATCTAGTTTTATCTTTAACAAATGATAAATTACACTTTAATTGAACCCAAATTATCTTAAAAGGCCTTTTGAGAAAATTGAGATCCTAGAATCCTTCCATTTAGTAACCTTGTATTTGGGCTTTGTTTCTTTGCCACTTCCTCCAAAGGAAATATCTTGTTGTATCTTTACCTTGAGCAATTTTTATATAAAAAATGTTTGAAATAATTCATGTCTTCAGGATCTTTTTCTCAAAAAAAATGTCTGAAAGAAATAATTTTTATTCTTTTTCCTTGAAATAAAAGCTCTGAAAGAAATCTACCTTTAGGAATGTTATCCCAAACAATTTTCTTGAAGGAATCATGTCCTTAGAATGGTCCTTTAGCCTTTTAAAAATAACACTTTTCCATTTGGAAATGCCCTTTGAAACTTATGCATTGGACACTTTGGTGAAGAAAAGTACCCTTCAAAAAAAGTGTTTTAGGACACTTTCTTGAGAAAAGACCCTTTGGAGAAATTATCTTGGCCACTTTTCTTGAAAAAATAAATCCTTCAAGCTTTTTACAAATGTCCACTTTCTCAATAGAATGATCCTTTGGGAAAAGATATTTGGATACTTAGATTCAAAAGTGCCCTTTGGAACTTCTGAAAAGGACCTTATTCAAAAAAATGACCCTTTGGGGAAATTGTTTTGGACAAAATATCTAAAGCAATTCCCATCAATTAAATAAAAATCCCAAAATAAAACCCTTGAAATAATTCCAACACTTAGCAAAATAAAGTGGGATAAAACTCCCAAAAGAATTAAGCTTTGTAAAAATTTTGTGAGCTTTGTGTGGAACACTTCCTTTGAAGGAATTATGAATGCTACACTTGGCCAAAAGTTGAAAATGTGTAAACTTAGTCTTTTTTTGGACTACTTCTGCAACTATTCAACACCATGAAAACCTACTTGGATCCCTCCACTTATAATGTTGAGCCTACTTAAAGGCCACCTAATCCAATCATCAATTGGGACCTTCCTCATCTATTTAAACTAGGTAGAATATTGGTATATGGTCTAAAATGGCTAATAGAATATCTAGCAAAACAATATTAAAGGAAACAAGACCATAGTAATAAACTCGAATGGGCATTGGGTTTTAGTGCTATAAGTTAGGCCAGAGTCTATATTATGATAATCCAACATATAAATTTTGAAGTGAACCCATAAAAGAGAGAATCAAATATTCATATAAAATTATCACACTTTTTCATATGATAACCAACAATACAAGCTTTGAATAAATTACATATAAGGTAGACATCAAGTTTTAAGAAGAAATCTAGCCATAGGATAAACTTGACATAGTTGCATTAGTTTAAATAGGGAAAAATAAATTTGATACACCTAAGTGGGTTTAAGGAAGATAAGAACCATTCACATTTAATCTATTCTTTTGGGTTGAAACCCTCTGTAGCCCACAACTCAAAATTTAAATCCTAAGATTTTAAAACTCCCCCTTCTTTAGTCAAAATGCAGTCCCAATTTTTAAGTCAATTGCTCTTAGGGGGATGTGTTTAGTATTGAAATAATTTTAGTCATTTATAGATTATATTACATTTCATTATATAAAATAAGGCAATAAATTGATTACCACTTAAAAAAATAGTTTTGTGATATACTCGGATAATTTTAAATAGCCATTGAAATAAAGAGTGGCTGCCCTCTCCAATTGAATTCTCTATCGTCCATAGATACTCCATATTTTTCCAATGCATTCCCCCCCCCCCCCCCCCCCAAACTACCTTACAATCCACTCTCCTCTCCCCCATACCCTATGTTTACCTTTGGGATTTTAACCTAGCTTTCCATACTACGTAGGGTAATAAGAGATCCAAACAAATAATACATAATATAGATTATCCAAAGAAAAAATAAAGTTTGAGTCAACATTGGAACTTAAATTAAGGAGGAAATAGAGTCCTCCATACACTTACTATTTATTTACCTGAATAAATTATATGGGGAATACATACAATATTTGTGGATTAGGGCCATACAATGTTTTATTTGTTTTAACTTATTTTATAGCATAGGCATTCAAATAATGCCCTCCTCTATTTCCAATACCAGCTAATCCAAAATAAAAACCTATTCTATTTTCATCCTTCACTTTCTCCCCATCCATCTCCTTTGAGTCCACATCCCACACAAGTTTTTGAGCCCTTACCATCCTGCTCTTCCACAAAAAGCCCAAAAAAATAGATCGCATAGCTAGGATGCATCAACACCCAACAAAAAAGGGATGCCCACTAATAAATCATAATAAAAATAGAAATATAAAATCTTCCATACCCCCAAATCACTTATTTTACAAGCCAATAAATAAATAATAAAAATAATAATTCTCTAATTCATTGGGCGATCCATGAAAAGGAATAACCCATAAAGTATTAAAATCATAAACAATAAGTAATAGAAAAAATCATTTGTCATGACCCCCCTAGTTGACACCTTTCACATAACCAAATTGATAAGGTTAGACTACGTGTTTTATTGGTCATTGAACATAATTTGTCTAACCTTACAAAGGTGGATCTAGTGGTTATATATATATATATAATATATATATATATATATATATATATATATATAGTATATATATATATATATATATATATATATATATATATATATATATATATATATATAATTAGCCTAAAAATCAAATTGAGATTAAAATTTAGCATGGGGGAAATTATTAGGGTTGTGTTTTCTTGGATACCATTATGGATTGTTGACTTCATAGAGGAAGGGAGAGGGGCAAGGAGAATATAGCCTAGGGTTTTAGACCTGTGTTCAACCACTACCATGATGAAAATGAGAAATATCTTGGGGAGAAGGAGAAGAAGGTAAGGTGGATGGCCAATGGGTAAATAATGGTAGAGGATAATGAAAAAATGAGAGCTAGATGTAGGGTGTTGGAGGTAGAAGGATGATACTACTAGTGTGGCACTATGGTGGAAGACCAGAGTTTAAAGCCCTTCATATATATATATATATATATATATATATATATATATATATATATATATATATATATATATATATATATATTAGGCATGTGTTCCTTTTCCTTTAGATTAGATTCTAAAATTTAATTATTTTTAATATTTAAGTTCTTATTAACTCAAGGGGGTATATCCTCATGTGTGAACACACTATTTTTCCCACATGGGTCTATGTCATGACCTAGGGGAAGATGGGTGTTTGAGAATGAGAAATGTCAATAAATTAGTGACTTAAGGTTTTTGGGTGTTTATGTTGAACATGTGTATGGTTAGAAATTTTTTGTGGTGTTTTATTTTCTCTTATGGAGATGGTGGTTATTTTCTTTCATCTTGCTATAGTATAACTATGTCCATATTGATTTATGGTTTGAATTGTTAAAAGTTGTTTAAATATTTTCATATTTTGTGCTGAGGGTTGATTGTGTAAAACCTCTTTTTAAATTTGATATATGCAAGTTATATGGTAATTTCTCCAAATGGGTATCACACCCATAAGTATGGTTGTCTCTTATGAGTGATGATTTCCTAGAGGCTAGTCCATCATTAAATGAAGTTCCTGATTAAATAAATGCTAAGAAACTAGTGGATTAAGTTTTTTATTGATTAAGATGAATTTGTATATAGCTAAAAATTAATTTAATGACACAATACCTATTGAATTGTTGACCCATGGTTGGAAATTACATCAAAAATAAGGGAGTTAGTGTGG
Organism: Torreya grandis; assembly: GCA_037957365.1. Lineage (NCBI taxonomy): Eukaryota > Viridiplantae > Streptophyta > Pinopsida > Cupressales > Taxaceae > Torreya > Torreya grandis. The sequence continues at coordinate 285,157 of JARHVA010009634.1, forward strand.
GATGAGTATTGCTCTTCCTAGACATAATAGATTGGTTGAATAAATGAATAATAGATATATTTTTTTGGCTATAATATATTTCTATTATGTTAATTTCATCTTCTTGTTAATTGTTTATGCATTGACTATTTTTCAGATGTGGTCTATTTATGGATACTCATTTATGGATACCACTAAATTTTATCTGGTAATTAATATTCTGATCATAAGTTTTAAATTTCTCATTAATTATATTGAGACATTAATTTTAAATAAATTGAATCAATTTGAGATTACATAAGTGTGCAATTACCAGAATCTCCTAGGCTTTTATGAGTAAATCAAATTTGTTACTTTTCAATTTAATAATGGGTGTCATGTGAGTTAAATAAATTAGGAAATGGTGTAATGACCTTGAGCCAATGTGGAGGTTAACTCCCTTGGCTGGTATCACTAGTTAATTGCCTATAATTTTCCATTTTTAACTCTCTTTTTTCATGGTTGTACTCTCTTGTTGACAGTGATAAATTTTTGTTGTATGCTTATGGAATCACTGAATGATTTTACATGGATTTGATAGATTGGTTAGTTTTATGTTCTTATGTTTAAGCATCTTAGGTTAGCACCCTTGTTATGTGCATTTTGAATATCTTATCCAATCCTTAGATGCTTATACTCAATATGTGAGATAAAACAAGTTAAATTAAAGTAATTCAATATTTTGTATTGAAGGAGAGTGTATAGCTCTTTGTTGTTGTAGACCATATTAGGCATGTTGAATGCATTATGTATGTCATTGGGTGGGTTATTTATTGTACTTTACAATACCCTACTTTGTTTGGGGGTTTATATGCTAGTTCATGGCTATGTTTTCAACCTTTTGTAAAAGGAGAATGTTATAGTAACAATTAATTTATTAGGGCTTACCCAATTTTCTTAATTTGTAATCTAAAAAAGTTAATCATGTTACTCTCTTTGATATTGTTTTATTAAAATTGAAATTGAATTTCATAATATCTTCTAAAATGGGGTTTCAAATTACCATAGCTTTATGCTAATACAATATTTTTTCAACCTTTTTCAGTGTAGGAATTTTTTATGCATAGTTGGCTCTTCTTTTATGAAGTTCATTTACCTATTTATCTTTATCCTTTTCTCAAGTGTTGTATTCACCATTATTAATACCATGAAGGGTTTAGGGTGATAGAATATTTGGTTGATTTTATTATAATTATATAAATATTACAGTTGGCATATATTATATTGAGTGCCTTGATTCAAACTTTGCATTTGTATGATAACATAATGAGTTCCTTATGGTATATGATTTCGAGGCTTGCATACATATTCATACGTTAAAATATATCAACCTTTGTATTTAATATTATGTCATTTTGTATTTATACGACTCATCCTTACACAAAGGATTTTTATGTAACATTTTAGCTATACATTTGAGTAATTCTACCTTTGAGCATGGCTATGTTTAAGTTACTTGTAATATCCTCGTTTGAGGAAGGTTTACCCATGTGGGCTGATTAATAAGGCTATAATATCCATGGATAGAAATGTGTGTGTGTGTGTGTTAATTTTATTCAACTAGCCTTAGGCAATTTGATTATGTGGTGTGAGAGGATTATGTTACTGTCTTTTCCATTGGCTGGTTGAGAGGTGCATGTGACATTCCTTTGATATATATAATAGAATTATTAATCTTGTGAAACACTTATTTCTTAATTAATTAAGTGTATAAATTATCTTCACATATGTATACATCATGTTGAGAATAAGGCCACTACATGCTAATAAGCTACTAGAATTTTTATATTGTAAATGCACTATGTTATGGCCTTGTTGAAACCTATTTATGAAGCTATTTCAGTGGTTATATTTCCTCATTAAAATATGAATCCAAATTAATGGATGACCTTATCTCATGATAGTACCTTATTAATTTTGAATGATAATACAAACATAATCCATTTTGGTAGTGCAAGCCCCATGAAGCCATAGTCAACTGGTAAGTTAATAAGTGGGTTTTTCCTTAACTTGGATTTAAATGATATCAATTATAATAAATGGTTGTTTACTAGAATTTAAATTTGATAGCCCAATTCTCAATGTGATTCCAATCTTGGTTTCTTATTCCTTAGATGCCATGGTTGGCCATGTATAAGCATTACATTATGTGAAAACTAAATATTCATTAATATAGCCCATAGTTAGCCTAAGATATGATAATGTAATTAGCCGAATGGTTAAATTATCACTCAATTAATTCATTACTCCTTAGATTAAATCATTCCTTGTTCTTAATTTAATGAGTGGAAAAGAACTAATAGTGTAAGGACCTTATGGTTAGGAATTCATTGCCATGATTCTGAATGGATAAAAAAAATTAATGTTGGTACATTTTAACTAGTGTTTATCTCAAATTAGGTAATAATACATTATGGATGAGTCCTTGTTTGTATAATAGGATTTTTTAAGGTGATATGACCTTTTTATGCATAAGAATTATGGCTTGGTAGATCTTAAGTGTTCATATAACAATTAGGATTATGAACATTCGATATCATGATAACCATTTTCCTTTTGTTAGG